>SNQJ01S0114129.1:10659-36308 GCA_010110895.2 Picea sitchensis | reverse complement strand
TCCCTTGAACAATAACTATTGATTATTTCTCATATATTGTGCATGGTGTATTGTGGTTTATTGGTGTAACTCTTATACTATTGTTCATTTCTCATTTGATATAATTGAATGGTTTATATATAAGTTCAAAAAAGTTTCAAATTGTACTTGATATTGATTCACCCCCCTCTCAGTATCAAAAATATTCCCATCTATCTTGTCCTAGCTAGATAATATTCGAAAATGATTGAGTAAGGTATCTCATACGTTTTACTCAACACCATGTCTTTCATTGCCTTTCCATGTCTTGCCATTTCTTTTCTTTCCATGTCTTTCCATTCCTTGCCTTCCCTTTCCTTGTATTTCCTTTCCTTCCCTTGCCTTCCATGTCTTTCCATTCCATTTCTTGACATGGATTTCCTCTCCATTATTTTTCTTGTTATGCTTTGCCATGCTTTGTCTTGCCTTTCCATGTCTATCGTTGTCTTGACATGCCTTATCTTACCTTTCCTTGTGTTCCCTAGTCTTTCCTTTCCTTGTCTTTCCATACCTTTCTTTTCCTTAACTTTCCATGTCTTACATTGCCTTGCTATGTTCTTCCATGCATTGACTTGTTTTGTATTGTTCCTTACCATGTATTACTTTTCTATGTATTACCTTGCCTTTCCTTTCCTTGCATTGTCATTCCTTTCCATGTCTAGCCTAGACTTGGTTTGACTTTGCATGCAATTCATTTCCTTGCCATGCCTTTCCTTGCCTTTCCTTACCTTTCCTTTCCTTGCCTTGCCTTGGCATGCCTTGTCTTTCCTTTCCTTGTTTTTCCTTGTATTTCCATGCCTTTCCACTCCTTTCCTTGCCATGTCTTTCCTTTCCTAGACATGTTTTTCCATGCCTCTCCTTGTCTTGTATTTTGCTTTTCTATGTCTTGATTTTCGATTCCTTTCCTTTCTTTATTTTTCTTTACCTTGCCTTGTCATGCCTCAACTTGCCTTTCCATTTCTATCCTTTCCTTTCCTTGAATTTCCTTGTATTGACTTGAATTTACATGACATGCCTTGCCTTTCCATTCTTTGGCTTCCCTTTCCATGCCTTTCATTTCCTTGCCTTTCCTTGTCATACCTAGACCTAGACGTTTCCTTTTCATGCCTTTCCTTTTCGTTCCTTTCCTTGACTTTCCTTGCCATGTCTAGCCTCACCTTTCCTTGCATTAACTTTTATTTCCTTGAATTACCATTCCTTTCCTTGATTTTCCATGCCTTTAATTTCCTTGTCTTTCCTTGCCATGCCTTTCTTTACCTTGCCATGTCTAGGTCTAGGTCTAAGCGCAAGTCATGTTCTAGGTATAGGTATAGTTATATGTCATGGTATAGGTGTAGGTGTAGCTGTAGGTCATGTTTTATATCTAAATCTATGTCTTATGAGATACATATCTTTATTTCTTTCCATAGATGTACAAACTTCCCTTTTTGTAACTAGAAATTTTCTTGTGATTTTAGATAATAATTAAGGGAGAAAATCCCTTGGTTTTTATGAAATGAGGCTCCTATGCCTATTTGTATGATTATTAAACCAACATTGATAATGTATAATTTATTGTCCATAATTGAATCTATTTTATATGTTTGTAATCAAGTCCATCCTCCTCAATTTTAGGACTGAAGAAGTTATGTAAAAGGTACTATTTGTAGAGAAAGATGTATACCATCTAAATCAAAATTGAAATTGCTTCTCAAAAAAATGTGGAATGAGGTTTGTTCATAACATTAAATATAAACATGTTATCCTTATTTTCCAATATATTGTTTAATTGTTTCTTAAAAGGCTCTTGACATGTGATATATTCATTAAGAATAATAGTTAATATAAATAATGTGGTGTTGATGGGGAGTTGCAAACATTATTAGGGATACAATCACAATAAATAGTGATAGGTGAGATCACATCATTTATCACCTACATAGATACATATATCGAGCTGTGGGTCAAGTTATCCTCACAAATTTCCATTTGATCATAGATTTTGATCTTTTCTCTTCAACTACATTTATTTTGAGAGCTAGGAATATGTATATATTTTACATCATTTCTTCCTAAAGAATTCCTTTATGAACTTGGACCGACAAATTTTTAAGACTTATTTCACATGCATATAGCCTTAATATGCAACAATTGTTTCCTAGTTGCACTCAAGACTACTTCATTAATGAAATATTGGGCTTGTGGTCTAATGGAAAATAAGAGAATTAGATAGGTGTAGGTTTCAAGTTCCTTTCTTAGTTTCATAGCAACAATCTTAAAATAGTAACTGGGCCAACTATCCTTTGAGTCTCATGCTCATAAGGTGATAGTGATTATCCAGGCTAGCTCACCATTGGGATTCTAGGACCACATAGTAACTGTAGGAATCATGGACTAAACCATAAAATAATGTTATATTTGCATCTAGGACCACATTGAATATCTTTGGAAATCTTGCGTTATTTTAGTGGTAACTTAGAAATGTGGTCGTTTAGCTATTTGTGTAAATTATGCACCAGGTCCTATGACAATTTGTTGCTCAAGTTTCAAGTTCATAGGTTCCAAATGATTTATGGATTCTAACAAACAAATGTGGTTTTTTCAACACATTAATGGAAATTATGTTCAATAAATGGCAGGATACTATGTTGTAGTTGATCTCCTTTCTTGGTAATAATGCCTTGGTTAATGGTACTTGATATGTTTCAATCACATTAAGTTAACATTTGAAAACAATAAATCATTGGAGGCTAAGATTGAGGTGTAATTTGAAAACTTTGGACTCTTATGATTTGAAGGGGCATACATATGTCATACATTAGTGCTCTCGTATTTGGATTAAATGGTGCTATGTATTCCAAATAATTAGAGATTATGATTCAGGAGTGTATTGTTTGTTAAGGTTGAGGCTTAATTGTATAATGTTTAACATTAGGATCTATATTTATGTGTAGCATGATGGGATTCATATCATGACAATAATGTTGATTTGAGTTATATGGTAAAGTAGAGATGTAGCTAAGCATAACTTAGGTGCAACAACAAAATTGAAGTAATGTGTGCCATAAAATATCTCAAAGCTTAAAAGGTATATACTATTGTGAATTTATGATATTTGAGGGCATTATTTCCAACCACCCATGTTGAAATTTGTCAAAACAAAAAATCGCAGTTCCGATCAACCCAATGTGTTTTAGGTTTTCTAAGATTTGGGTCAATTTGAATATTCACAAAATTCCTTGAGGCTTAGTGTTATGAGGAAACTCTCTCTATGGCTAGGGGAAAACCACAACAAACAGAAATGACTACATAAATCAAATCTATTCTCAAGTATGCTATAAAAACAAATATGATAGCAAGACAAGATAAAAGGCCTACCTCGCCCAGACGTTCGATGAAGTCCACCGTTGAGCACTTGACCCAAAGAGATATACCTACAAATAGTTCTCAACAACCAAGAAAAGCAATCATATGGTGATAATATATTATGTTAGCACATTCAATAGCACAATCCATTAACATTTATAACAAATACGCCCATGGAATAATAATTCAAATATTTGCAAGATATCAATTGGACGAGAAAAGAGTATTTCTATTAAGGTATAATCAGTAGAAGTGAATAAGTTACATACTTATGTGTTCGCATGGTTCAGAACCAAGAAACCAAGTTCCTTCTAGCTGGGCCTCCACCACTTCAATCCTCCACCAAAGGCAAGCTCATGTAAGAGAGACAATGGAGTTCTCACTCAATAAAGGAAGAAATTGGGGGATGAACACTGTGTTCAAACTTAAAGGATAAAGGGATGCAGACTCAATGTGAAGTGAATAATTCCTCTAGAGTAACTTTTCTCTCAAAGTTGAATTATTTCTTCTCTTTTCCATAGCTTGGAATTGGACCATTTATAGCCTTCAATTGGAACTAAAGGGGAGAGTCAGAACGTTTCCAGTATATGGAAGGCCAAGGATCATTGATATCCTGTTGTGACATGGAAATCTGACACTATTTTTCAATTTTGGGCACATTTCCCGATGTACACGGGCTCTAGTGGTGCAACCTACGTATACACATGTTTTATAGTAGGAAAGGTGCATATATGTGGAAAAAATGTATTTTTAGCTCTGGGATTTGCAGAAAAGGGATGAAAAGTCTACATAGGGAAATGGAAAAAGGCCTTCTATGCAAGATTGCATGGGGTGAGGAAAATATTGCTATAACAAATGCCCCCTAATGTGTGAGGTCAGAGGAGTATCTGCAATGTCCGAAATACATTATAAAAAACCAAAATTGGAGTGATGGGGAACCAACTGGAAGAACTAGTTTCTCATTACAGTCTGTATTGATTTTGCATACATGGCTGCCAATTTGAATTACACTGTAGATCCATGTGAAAATATACCAAACAACTGTCTATGGCCATGAATAGGAAAATACAAATGCAGTTACCCACCAAAGGCTATCATAGTAATGAACAAGGCCCAATAGAACCAATCTCAAAATCAATTTGAAGATATCTGTATACAATGGAGTACAATATGATCTCACATGATCACTGAAGTCACATAGGTACTGGTCCAATGAAAAGGAAGAAACATCTTAGGAAATTTGCGGCTACATATTGATGTCTTCAAGTCTTCTACACAATCCCCAAAGGTGCAAGTCTACATTGTGTGAATAAAGGAGTTGAGGTCAAACACAACGAGACTTCGTTTGGTTATTGGTCATTGAGGTATATCATTAAAAAATGCGAGACAACCTACCGATGATGAAAGTAGGTATCAAGGAACCGAGTACATTCTTAGAAGTGTGAATAAAGGAGTCAGGGTCGAACACTTGAAGAATCCATTGATCATGAGACATTGATGTATTACCAACTGTCAGTGGTGAGAGAACCTTCCACTAATGTCTGCAAGACTCAAGGTACTCATAGGACTCTAGGTTTTGTTTCCATAATAGATGAGTTGAATTCGATGGAATGAAACCCGCTGAAAGGAGAGAATTGAGGCATCTCTCATCATTTATCACAAGGTAAAACACAGGAGCTTCATGATTTGGAGGAAATCGGACGAAGAACATGTTCACAAACCAATGACCCTGTGCGTCTTTCACATGTGCCAAGTACAAGAGGTACATAAAAGATACCCTTTGAATAGAAGCCAATGAGGAAAATTGCTGACAAAGGTGAGGAAACCACCAATAAGGAAAATGGCATCCAATACACTGCACAAATCTCAATGTGTGAATAGATGTCTTTCCTTCAAACACAAGGGAAACCACCCAGTGAATGACCAATGATGAAATGTCGATTGTTGGGTTCAAGGTTACCTACCAATGATGAAAGTAGTACCAAGGTGCATAATAAGACTATGACATCATGTGATTCTGAAACAAACTGACGGTATGGCCAACATGCAAAGTCAAGATTTTTTAAGAATGACCAACACAAGTTGATAGACTTCCTTTGAACAAGAGAATGAGACATATGGAAGACTCTAGAAGCATAGAATTAATGATGAAACCATGAGATGTAAGAGGCACCAATCAAACTCTCCATAGGGACTAGAAGAGTAACTAGTCGGTGGATAAAAATCTTTGTAACGAGCTCATATTCCTAAGGCCATGGTAAACTAAAAAATATGATGATAAGTGGACTCAATAACTTTGTGCCCTGTTCAAAGGCTACACGATTGCTACCAATATAAGATAATACTCCCTTCCCGCCCATCTTTTTTTGTTTTTTCATAGTTAAATGAATTCTATGATACAGAGGAGGAAACAAGTGTCGCAAGTAAGAAAAACTAGTTCCAACAGTGGAACAAACCTATGCTTAATGCAAGGAGGTGCATGTGGGAGATGGACACTCAGGGGAATTTTCCCTCTTGGATATAGGGTGTCAAATTGCAAATGATATAAATGAGGCTCTTCTTGGTTGAGGATGAAAAACTGCTGAGGAAAATGGTTTATAATGCAAAGTGAGAACCGACTATAGGCTCAATATTGCAAGCAAGGGCATGAGATGCAATCACAAATTAACGCCAAAAAATGTCCTTTTTTCATAATATTAGTCTACTTGGTTTGAAAAAGGGATAAACTTGCACCAAATAGATGTCCTTTCAAATCCAATTTATGAGTGTGAAAGAGACAAGTTCACTCGACAATCTTTTCACTTTTTGAAAATGAGTCAGAAAGAGCTTAAATAAAACTTGTCTAGGATTCCTCTAGGTATACGTCAGTATGTTTATGAATGAGAAATGAGGCTCATCATAAATTCATGTATTAGCTATAAGGGACTCCCAGTCCCTGTGCCAACAAATGGTTCTGTTGCTAGGACCTGGAACTGTGATTGCTGGGAGCTAAAGAAGAAAAAGATCTGTGCAAAATAAGCTCTGTGCGTAGATCTGTTGCCCTAATGCATAGTGTTCTGTTTGACCTGTGAAGCTTTGTGCCAAGAAAGAGAGGTCAGATTTGAAGAAGAGAGGTCAGATATGAAGAAAATAGGTCAGATCTAAACAAAAGAAGTTAGATCTGAATAAAAGAAGTGAGATCTATGAAGAAAGAGGTCAGATTTGTAGAAAATAGGTAATATCTGTAATCTTTGTTCTCTAATAAAGGTAAGAATAGTCAAAAGTTTTTAGATCTGAAAGCTTTGTGCTCTGTAGAGGTAAGATAATTGAAATTTGTTTTTTTTCTAAAGCATGGATCTAGGTATGTTTGATAGATTCTGTCCTGGCTTCAAAACTAGGGCATTGATAGATGAAAGAAAGTTTGATACAAATAGATATGATAATCATAATGATAGATATGTCATACCTACGCATAGAAAGAATGTTTGGACTAACAAATGGATGCAGGATCCTAGAAAGAATTTTTTGCAGGCTAGCTATCATGATCCTGGTATGCAGTATAGAATAAGTTGTGGAACATTTAAATGAAAGAGAGGGTTAATCCTCTATTATAGTTGCAGAAGACTGGGACATCTTGCTAAGGAATGCCCTGGGAGAATACCTAGTTGCCTCTGTTGTAAGGCTATGGAACATAAAGTATTGGATTTCCCTAGAATGATTGCTAGGCTTGAGAAGCTGAATATGGAACAAGCAAACCCTGAAGGAGATCAAGAGACCAAGATTATAGTAGAAACCCATAAAGAGTCAGAAAAGATATTGCTACAGATGAAAAATACCTTGAATGACCATCGACATGTTAAGCTATAAGAGATATTCAAAGAAAAGGAGAAAATTGAAGCAAGAATATGGGACTTTGACATTGACTATACTCTTGATGGAGAAACACAAGTGAACATTATGACAGAAATAACTTGGGAAGCTATAGGGAAGCCTGCCATGATCCCTTCTCTAGGAGGAACAAGTTTCTTCAGAGGAAAGCTAGTAAACCTATGTGGAAGGCTCACCCGGATAGCTATGACTATCAATGGAACTTCAACAGAGGAAGACTTTGAGATCATTAAATTTGTTGAAGACAACGCCCCGTTTACCATGCTCATAGGAAAACCCTGGATTGATAGAGAACAAGCAAGATGAAAGGAAGAAGAGAAAGTTTTGGAACAAAAGAAGCAAGAATTAAAAGACTTTATGACCAGAAGGATCGCACACTTGATTGAAGAACATAAGAGAAGAACGTAGATATTCAATATTAGCAACTCCGATGTCAAACCTAAGAGAACACTTGAGGATCCATAGAAGATCGAGTTAACTATCTTTGATACAGAAGAAGTATTATCAAGGAACCCTAGGAAAGACTTTCAACATTGTGAAGTAACTAAGACCACATAAGATAAACATCATAATGGTAAAAGCATTACTGAGACGAAGCTCACTGGGAAGAAGGCTAGGAAGTTAAGAAAGAAAAGGGCTAATACTGTAAGGTTACAAGAGGTTCTAGAGGACACTTTGCAGTAAGAATAATTACAGAATTGGAGCTTCGCCAAGATATCAGAACAATGACATAGATTACTTTTCCATGGCGAAGAAATATAGTCGTTGGAACCGATATACCCATTCGAATGCCTCTCCGAACGGATCAAAAAAACGTTATGGGTTACCACTAGACCATTGGACTTCACCTTAAAGGATAGATCAACGGTCATGGAAGCTTCATATCCATTGCAAGAAGTCCATTGCAGTGTTACTTACTTATTCTGTTGCACCATGCCCGGAAGACACTTTTTCCAATTGAGAACTTAAGCTTATAGAATACCCACGTTATGAAACACTAATTACTCCAGTTTTATTCTCTATTTGAGTACGGTATTGATAGTCCATTAAAAACCTGAGACACTGATCCTGAGCTTACATGTTCGACAAACTTAGTGCAGTAGAAGAATCAGTGAGAGAAGTACTTGCTAGCTTAAGGACAGAAAGAGTCATGTTAGAAAGAGGGATGTCCACTGGAATCCAAGCCTCATTGTTGAGAGGTGTGGCAGCCTCCCCATTGACTGATCGAGTTGGAACATCTCGAGCTGGTGCAGATTTGAGAACTAAGCATAGGAATGACACGGCTAATGCGAAGTTAGTGCCAACCATCTTAGCATATTACATTCCCCCTCTAAGTGGTGATATTAATAGGGATAGTTTCCCTAGAGACTTTGAGTACACCCTAGTCCTTTCATATCTACCAAAAGGAGTTCTCACCTACCATGCAGATCAAGACAAGTTTACATCGTTGAAGTTTTGAGACTTCAACCTAGGAGACCATAAAGCCTACAAAATGCTCGCACCATATAAGTACTTAACAAGGACTAAGGGTCAGAACTCGAAGATCGTCCCTCAGCAATGGACGATGAACCTTGCGTAGTCTACTCTGCTCAATGTTATGAAGATACCGCACTTTGGCAGACATCAGGAGGTGACTGCTTGTGTGAAATTGATGCTAGTAAGTTACCACTGAGGATACCTATGGTTAAACCATCGCATAACTATTGATCTGACACTGATCAACAGGATTATTGGGCTTAGCATGCAGGGCCCTAATACCCATGAGTACTACCCTAGAAAGACTACGTATCGCGCTCTTTCACAAAAGATTAGAGAGTCTTATGGAAATGTAGAAAAAGGTGCGTGAGGTTACAAGGTAGCCTCTATCTAGAGTGGCATAGTGTGCCTCGCATGTTAGCTGATAGCAGGGAAGATGGTACGTAATAATATACCTACACAAGTATCTAGCTTTGTAGTTGATCTTGCAGGGAAGTGCACGAAGGGACTACAAATGAATTGGGAAAAATATTTGGTCAATCAACTAGAAATTGACTGTAAAGAAGCCCAAGACCAGGGGCATGAATTCCACTTTAGTTGGCTGCTAATATTGATCGCTTTTGTTGCATGGGAGCTACCAGAAGGTGACACCTTCCTTGACCTTGACCCATCTGAACCATTAGCTGTGAATTTTAGTACCTTATGGTACTCGATGGACATGAGCAAGCAATGGAAATCAAATGTCATTTTTCACAGATACTATAACCAAATGAAAACAATCATAGTGGGTGAACCTCACATAACTCCGAACACTTTACAAAGGTTTCGGCCTTTGATAAAGTTCAATGTGGACCGCCACTTTGTATACCTAACTCCACACACTGATGAACACCAAGAACAACTTCAGTCCTATTATAAGATGAATGAAGAAGACCTAGAAGAAATCACCAAGGAATGGTCAGCGGACCTCCTTGTTCCAGCAGATCCAGTGGACATTTCAAATATTGACAGCCCAGAAGCTACGTAGGACAAACCTGGGCCCAATAATATGAGAAAGACAAAGAAGACAAAGGACACAAAGAAGCCTGAAGAGGTTCAGGATGTAGATAGCTACTCTGTAAAGATAGCTTCCATCACACCCGATCAAGAAGGTAACAATGATGACCTAGAGGAAGTCAAACATAAATAAATCATGACAGTAGGAGAGATACTCACCATATTTACTTTGACATAAATTCTATGTGTATCAAGTGGAACTATGGTGTGACCGACTATCTCTCTCAAAGTAGATCGAAAATCATCTTGTTCGATTCTAGAAATCTCTAGGAGAAAATAAGAGGGATGATGCATATCATCCCAAGGTTTGTCAGAACCATTCATGGTTTCGATGATATCTTCATCTGAGGTTAATGTCTCATTGAGGCAGTCATGTGAGAAAGACAACTAAGTGTCCCACACAATCTTATGAACAAGATCCTCCTCGTCCGTCAGTGAGGTAATAGGATCGATATCGATGGAAGAGTCAAGAAAAACTTGATACACTATCTCTACTACCAATAGTGGTATGGCCATTCCATCATGGGACTGACCTTCACAATATGAATTCGAGAAAGGTAGGGTCCAAGGATTGTTAAAATAGGAAGTGCGGAAAGGAGTGGACCTCCCTAACGAAACGAGCCTACTGGACATGGCGTAAACATGGTGAATCGGTACCATGAAGTCGAAGGTACCCATAAGGTATGAATACATTCTGACACTGATATTATCAGTTGTCAACTGATAATTGTCAACCATGGGGATCGACGATCCAATAGATGCACTGGGGCTAGCATACCCAAAGGATAACTGGTCGATTGTCATGATCTTCCCATCATGAGGAAAACAAAGAGTGTGAAATACGAACGATATGATGACATTCATAGGATAATTCCAATTGCATCCTAGGAACAAGTTATAATCGAGGGGCACATCAACCACCTAGACATCGACCTCTACCATCTTCCCACCTAACTGAACCAGAAAGGTATGAATAATATTGTGAGGGTGGAAGGAACGACCGTCAAAGGAATTCAACAAGGTCAGAGATTGAGAGAGAGTCAGAGAGCCAAGAGATTTCCAATAGATCAGGGACATCACACATGTTGCAGCACCTTCATCAACAAACAGACGTTTGATGGTATAATTCAAGTAACCCACGTAGATTTGGAATGCCACATGGTAAGGAAAGTGAGGCTTCACATCTGTGACATCAAACTTGATAACTTTCAACCCACTGGGGTCTAGAGATCCTAACATAGATAGAAAGGCATTCCTCTGTGAAGGACACGTCTGGAGTACCTCTAGGGATGACATTGCACAAGAGGTTTAACCCAGGACCTCAGAAATAGAGTAATTATGGGCGGCTCTAAAATTTGGATTGTGGGTAGAGCACTTGAGTACTCCCTTCAGAATACGAGGTGATGGCTCTGGTTTTTCAATATGAAAAGGTATCTTTAGAGGAGGTGGAGGAGATTCTAGACCAGGTATAGTCTGTGAGGAACTATAATCACAAGACCAGGTGGTGACATTAACCTGATAATTGACCATATTGATACACAAAATGTCACCATATTGTGTTGGTGGGTTTTTAATTCCACTGACCACATTTGCGGAATTTGAGGAGCTTAAGGCCATGTGCTGGTTAAGTGGGAAAGGATTCGTCATCACAACGGGCGGTAGATATGAGAGCCTCGCAACTTCCACAAGATTAGGGCATAAATTAGTAAGATGATCATCTATACAAATATTACATGGAAATTTCACCTTATACCTTTCTTTCTTTCCCTCACCAACATTATAATTTGTCTTCTCATTATTACCAATGTCCTTGGTTTTATTATTATTCTTCCCACCCTTACAATTATTATCATGTCCTTTCTTCTTATTCCCTCCTAGGTATTGGTTACCATTTGGGTTGGTCAATGATTGCACAGAATGTACATTCGCCGAATGTTAGCGTCAGAAGTCACTCCTGGATTGCTTGAAGGAGCAGAGCCCAACGCCCATCAGTTTTATGTCATGATATTTTAATGGGTGATCAAATGGTTAGAGACTCGGGAAGACATCGCTCTAACTCAGGAACTGAGTCCAGTATGTAAGGAACAAAAGAGGTCTTGATCTAACTTTAGTCAGTGAGTTGATTTAGAGATGAGCAGGTTGAATATTTGGTGAGAGGAGTGAGAAAACCACCTTAGGCAACAGGCCTTTCAGCAATTTGTAGAAGAAAAACTCTGAATGCAAGATCCTCTTGGTTCAAGGCTTCAAGAAACTGAAAGGGGAACTTGACTGGATCTTTCAATTCCAAGTCATTCAGCGCTAAGAAAATCATAGGGACTGAAGAGAAACAATGCAACTGTTACAGTGATCCAACCTACATAATCCTATAACAGTTACAACTCGACTGGATCCTCCAATTCTGAGTTTCTCTAACAAAGTATAAACAAAGACGTGAAAGAAACTGACATTCATAAGGCAATAAGTCTCAAGAGTCCATGCATAACCAAAATAACAATGCTTCATTAAATTTTTACAACCGAGAGCCTTTCTCAACCATCGATGATTACAAAAATACAAAGACTGAGTCTATATACTTAGAAAAATTCACCTAACAGAGGCGTGCTCAGTCATCCAAGGTGTGGTGTCCTTTCGGTCAAACTCGAATGGATATTCTTCATCAGACTCCATCTTAACTGCACATGGTTCCTGCAAGGGGAGTAGCTGAGCCACTAAGTGTCGAGCTAGCATGTGCAGACCTCTCGGGCTAGTCGAGGACTCGACATGGTGTCTTTGGAAAAAATCGGTACATAGGACCTTCTCGGGCAGATAGCTTGCCATATCCCCAATACTTTACGATTAATGAGTGAGGAGAGGTTTCAACCACCCCCTCTCACCTTCATTTACTCCAATCAAGAACCATGAATGAGATTGAATCAGATGGCACCTAGAGATTGTGATGATATCCTCTGTGACTAAACCCGATGCCTTTGGCCCCTCTTGCACAACTCTTTTATTTCCCAAGTGACCATGGGTTGTGACCCTACGTTTACTCTCAAAGGTGCTTTCAACATTCGCGAATAGGAAGGAGTTGATCCTTGCTTATCACAGTCGCGATGAGAAAAACGCCAAGATGGATTAATTGGTCACCACATGTCCTTCTTAGATACGACAGTCCTGAGCTCACTTGGTGGTACAGTGGGCCCGGGTTTGTGCACTTTTGATGCTTCGGGGTTCGGGGCTTCCTGATGTAGAATGACATGGAACCCTCACCCTTTGAACTACCGAATGTCAAAATGCCGTCGTGACTAGATCTTGCGCCATGACCCTTTCCTGCATGCAATATGGGCATTGTCCATCACGCTATTCTCAGTGCAACTCCGCTAACCGTGATTTCCCATCGACCGTCGATCTGCTCCTATGGATGAATCTGGACCATCAAAAATATAATTTCTCCCGCTTACTTGCTGGGAATACTGAGACGAGATTTTTCCGTGCTGCGCTTGGGCACTTCTCGTGCAACTTGAAAACCTGAATACTCTTGTTCCCAGGACAAGAATTGTTACTAACATTAGGCTCCATGGGGCATAGAGTCGTCCCTGTGATGCTCTAAGGACTCATTTTGCAGTTCTAGTTCCTTGCTGTTGGGCTATCGAGTCATTTATTTAAAACTTAAAGACAGAAAGAAAAACAATATTTACAACCACGAAAGAGCCATGTGCGGCTCAAGAGAAAAATATTTTTAGGAAATGCCCATTTATAGGGCCATTGAAAGCTTCCTGATCCTTCAAATCCTGTAACCTGTAGGTGTTATTAGAGAGTACTTCAGAGACTTTAAAAGGCCTGATCCACAGGGCTTCAAATTTTCCGTGCTTGCCTTTATCCATTTTAGGAGCACCCCATTTCAGTACCAGGTCTCCTATCCAAAACTCTTCCTTCTTGGCCTTTTTATCAAAAACCTACTTGACCCTCTGCTATTGGTCCTGAATTCTGCCCATTACCTGCTCCCTGGTCTATTGGACTTCCACTAGCTGATGAATTCTTCTGATTATGTCATCAGGCTCCTCTTGATGATCCTGGAGGAATTTTTCTACAGGAATGGCTAAATGGGAAGGAAAAACTGCCTCTGCTCCATAGACTAATATGAAAGGAGAGATGCCTAGAGATCTCTTCGTGGTCACTCAATCAACCCATAGAGAAAATTTAAATCTTGAATGTCAGGCCTTCTTGTTGTCTTCCAACAATGTTTTGATGATCCTTATCAGGCTTTTGTTGGAGGATTCTACTAAACCATTTCCCTGGGGATAGTATGGGGTGGAGTGAATCAGTTTGATCATGAATTGCTCACAGAACTTGGCTAACGGATCAGACCTAAAAGAGGCTGTGTTATCAGTGACAATTTTACTCGGGCAGCCGAATCTTGTGATGAGGTCTTCCAGGAATCCAATGATTACCTTGTGGGAAGCACTCCTGGTGTGGATAGCTTCAATCCACTTGGTAAAGAAATATATAGCAGTCAGGATCCATCTGTGCTACCCACGGGATGCGGGGTGAATTTCTCCAATGAAATCTAGGCCCCATTGCTGGAAAGGTCCTAAAACAACCACGGGATTTAACGACAAAGACTTGAGCTGTTGTTTTCCTGCAAATCTTTGACATTAGATGCAAGCTCTGACCCTTCTGTAGATGTCAGTAAATACGGTGGGCCAGTAGTATCCAACCCTGAGGATTTTAAAGGCCGTGGTTTTCCAGAAATGATGCCCTCCACATAGGCTGTCATGAAATTCAACCATGATCCTGTCAGCCTCTTGCGGATCTACACATTTCAAAAGCAACCACAGGGGGTCTTTCCAATATAAAAATTGATTGATAAGGTAGTATTTGACTGCTTTGAGCTTCAGATCCTTTGCCTTGTTTCTTTGCAAGCCATCTGGAGGCCACAATTCTTACAGGAAATATATGACTTCCTTATATCAGGGACATCGAGCCAATGGGGGCTCCCTGTGAGGTTCTATTTCAGACAGCCGATCCTGCTGAATTCCTGAGCATTCATTGATGAAACTTCCCCCCAAAGCTTGGAAATTTTCTTCAGCCAACAACTTGGCTAAACCTTGACCTTTGATCATTTTGGTCGGCTTTATTTCTAGGTCAAACTCCAGAATCTTGGCTATCCATTTACTCCTCCTCCCGTCTATGTCAGGATGAATAAGAATGTCTTTGACAACAGCTGAGGGGACATAGGCAATGATTTTTGACTGTAGGACATAGGTTCTAAAGGCCTTGAGAGACTTTACCAGGGCATAGGCCTACTTCTCCATAGTGTCATATCTGACTTAAATATCCCTCAATGCTCGACTAAAATAGGCAATAGGATGCTCTAGCCCAACCTCGTTTGTCTGTAATAAAACAACAGCCACCGTGTCAAGTGAGACAAAGGAGAAAATAAGGAAATCCTTTGAGTAATCGAGACTTATGAGCACATGGGCTTTAGTCAAGGCCTTCTTTATTTTTTCAAAATACTTTCATGATTCAGAAGTCCACCTCACTTAATTTCCCTTCCCTAACATGGCTGTTATAAGTTTTACCTCCTCATCAAAGTTAGGAACAAACCTCCTCAGAAAATTAATCTTGTCAAGGAAAGATTGGACCTCCTTCCTGGATCTCAGGATTGATAAGGCTTGTATTGCCTCAACTCTGCTAGGATCGATCCTAAATCCTTCCGCTGATACTATGTGGCCTAGTAACTTTCCCTCCTGCATGGTGAACAAAGATTTCTTGGGATTGAATGAAATGCCAAAACTCCTGCATTTCAGGAAAACCTTCCTGAGATGACAACAGTGTTCTTTATCAGATTTTGAAAATACTGTTATGTCATCCAGATAGATGATCACAAATTGATCGTTTTCCCCAATGAAATCTATGTCCATGGCACGTTGAAACGTTGCCCCTGCATTCATCAATCCAAAAGGCATTTTGGCATACATGAATGTGCCCCATGGAGTGGTAAATGTCGTCTTTTCCCTGTCCTCAGGAAAAATAGAGATTTGATTGTAGCCAAAGAATCCATTGATCATGGACATCCTGGATGCTCCTGTTACCCTCTGCAATATATGTTCCATCTTTGGTAAGGGGTAGTTATCCTTTCGTGGGCTCCTGTTCAAGTTTCTGAAGTCTACACAGAGCTTGATTTCTCCATTCTTTTTCCTTACTCTGACCAAGTTGGTAACCCACTCTAAGTATCTCAGTGGTATGATGATCTGGGCCTGTAGCAGCTTCTTCACTTCTTTCTCCATGATAGGCAGTAGCATAAGATTGATTTGTCTTAGCTTCTACCTAAGTGGCCTTGCCTCCCTCTTCAACGGGATTTTATGCTCGATGACCGAAGTGTCATATGTTTTGAGATCTCCATAAGTCCAAGCGAAAATATTAGCAAACTCCCTCAATAGTCTAGTGTATTCACCCCTTTATTCCATTGTCAGGCTTCTTGACAATTTGACAAAATTGGGTTCATTCTCAGTGCCAATGTTGCACTGAGTTGTATCAGCATCATCTTCTGAGATTTCCCCTTTTAATGCCACATCATTTCTATCAAAAAGCCTTTCCAAAGGAACTAGTCCCCTTGGAATATGATTATTGGGTAGCTGCATAATGTTACGCTCTACAATTTTATTCAGAAAATTACCCCCATCAAGATTTTCTTCAAAGACAGAGTCTTGGTCAATATGCATCTTCGAAAATTCTTCAACAGTCTCCAAGAATCTTTTGACCTCAAGATCATCCTCGAACACTTTCCAATGTTTGACATTGTCAGGTATGGAGGGCCTGTATTTTACTTCTACATCGTATTTGAATTTGGGTGGCAAGGGCACTTTGAAATTTCTTTCTGATGTAGCCAAGTAATCTACCACCGTGTTCTCCTCTCTTGGGACAAAATAAATGTTAAATGATGAGAAGAAACTATCAATTAGGTCCCATACCTCACTTCTGTAATTCCTAAGTCGAGGATGCTTATCCTGATAAGCATTTCTGATCTGTTGGACCACCAACTCTACATCTTTGAACACTGCTACCTCCTAAATTCCCATTTCCTTTGCAGCTATTAATCCTAGAACAAGAGCTTCATATTCTGCCACATTGTTAGTAGCTTCAAATTCTAGCTTGTATGAAAGAGACATGGTTTCCTGAGCAGGTGATACAAAAAATACCCCAACACTAGCGCCTTCCCTGGAAGAGGCTCCATCAAAAAACATTTTCTAGATGGGGGAGATGGGGGGAGGAAATTTATGGGAAGTGGTGGGTGGATTTGTGAGTTTCAGAGGAGGCTTAGGAGAATTAGTGAGTTGTAGTAAACTGGAACCTAAATCAATGTCCAAGGCAAAAATGGGATGGTTGGTAGGGTTGGCTTCATCACTGATTATATAGGTCAGTTGGTCTTCCCTGTATAGCCTCCTATGTTCTCCTCCAAACAATGTGATAGTAGCATATGTGAGGTCCATATGCAAAGTTCCCCCCAGTATTTTTATCCAAGATATTGATAACAACATACAGAACTTGGGGGGGGACATCGACCACTACAACATCCATGACCACACTTTTCAAGGGCAACTGAAACAAGGTCACAACCAGGTCTTTAATAACTCCTAGACATTGAACTTTCCTGGAGTCAAAGGAATAGAGGTCATGATAGGCTCTGGTGACTTCTAGCCATAAATATTCCATGATATTTTTAGGCATGAGGTTGTGAGAAGCCCCCGAATCCATCAAACAGTTGTGCAGTACCTTGTCATGTATGTTCAAGGAAGTGTAGAAGGGAGGGGATGAGTCGTTTTTGTCTTCTACCACAGGACCTAGAATAACTGTAGGCTTTTCATCTTGCAAATTGATGGAGTCTGTGGGAAGGCACGAGACCTCAGAATGTAAAATCTTAGAGAAGCGTCTTTTGAACCCTTCATGTTTAATCAATTTGGTCAGAGGCACAAGGATTCTGATCTTTTGAATTTCATGATCGAAATTAAAAGAAGATGTAAGCTTTGAGATTTCTCTTATTTCGGGAACATGACTCTGGACTATGGGAGAGAGAGTTCAGGTCTTCTTACCTCTGTGACTATCTTCTACTTCATTAGCAGGTTTCTCTGTTCTAGTGAACTGCTCAGGAGCATCAGGTGCTATTGTCCTTTTCTTAGACCTCAGTTCATACCTGCCTTGGCTGCCACTAGCCTTGTTTTCCTTGCTAAGTTCATTTAGCCGACTGTCCATGAGAGGCTCCTCATATGTTGATTGAGTGAGATGAGGAAAAGGAGAAGTGTCTCCGAAGAAATGTATTTCAGGATCAAGCTCATCTGTTTCCCCTTCTTCTTCCTCGACCACAAAATTGTTTTGGAAAGGGGCCTGAATTTTTTGGTCTTCTCTGTCTCTTCCTCTCTCTCTTTGCACAGTCAGGGAAACAACATTGTTTGGCCTTATGAACCTCCTATATTTTTTACGCTTTGGGGGCCCTTGTATGATTTCCTCCCCTCCACCTTCATTCTCTCCATATCTGCAGACATAGACTTCACCATCTTGGTCAGTTCATCCACTTGAGGGTGGGGCACCGATGGGATAGAAGTTGAGGCTTCAAATATTCCCTTTCTCCTGTCTGCGTCAGCCTTGTTCCTCAGTCTATCAGTTGCTAATACATTAGATTCCACCTCTATGGATGCATATTTCATTTGATCTAAGGAGGTGGCTCTTCTTTCTCTCAATTAAAGACATAAATCGTAGCCAAATGCACTAGCATAAGAAATCTTGGCCGAGGCTTCTGAGAGTTTTATCTCAGTAGGAATTTTATTATACATCTTATTGAATCTTTTGGAGAAGTCAGAGACAGACTCTCCTTCAATCTTCTTCAAAGACCCAAACTCTGTCATGTAATACATGAAATCCTTCCTATCTCCCCACTGCCTCAGGAAAGCACTATCCAGAGCTTCGATCCCAACAATAGATCTGGGGGCCAATCCTCTTAACCACTTCCTCACCTCACCATCCAGGCTCTGGATGAAGACTCTCATCTAGACATCTTCATTCTCAATGTTCAAGTTGTCCACATAACTATAGAAAGAAGCCAGGTGCTCTTCTGCAGTTATGTCCCCTTCCCCAGTGAACTTGGGCATATACTTCAAGTAATCTCCAGTAGGGAGAGGATTCATAGGATGGGGTAGGATTAAGAGAGCATATCTGGCAGCAATTATGACATCCATTATATTTAGAGGGGGATTAGCGCTAGCCATAGGGATATTAGGTGATGGTGAACTTGGAGGAGAAGGAGTTCACGAAGGGGCTACTTGGAATGAGTCTCAAAGTGGAACGGGAAATAAAAGGGGATTTAAGGAGAAGGCTAACAGGCTCAAGTCAGCAGATGCTTCTCTTTGTGCAAAAGTGGCAATAGTAACAAGGGGAGGAGTGGTAAATATAGGAGTGGGGAAATCTTCTGGGGTCCTGGGTCTATGCCAAAGTATAGCTTCAGAGGAGAGGGGAGTGACAAGCATTTCTCCCTCCAATCCCAGACCAAGAGGGGAAAACTCGGCAGGAACACTCCTGAAATTCAGGAAATGAGAAACCTCAGAAAAAGGTCTTTTAAGAAACTAAAGAGGAGAAAATGGAGTTCCTACAGAAGGAGATGGCGGATTACCTGGTTCGACGGTGGAAGCTTCTTCTTCAGAGGCCTTTCCTTTTCTGAGAACCACCTTCGGATCAATTTTAGGTGTAGCTAGAGGCAGCTGTGGATGAGACCGCTTGTGTCCTCCTTTGAAAGACACAATTAATACAGCATGTTTGCCATAGTGGAATCATCACAATGGAGTCACCAGGTTCACAGTAGCAATCTTTAAAGGCTTTGATACCTGATGCACCTTCAGAATCATAGGCTCAATGTCATTCAATCCCCGGGAAAATTTTCATTTTGTCCCCGACAACGGCGCCATAAATGTTAGCGTCAGAAGTCACTCCTGGATTTCTTGTAGGAGAAGAGCCCAATGCCCATTAGTTTTATGTCACGATAGTTTTAATGGGTGATCAAATGGTTAGATACTTGGGAAGATATCGCTCTAACTCGAGAACTGAGTCCGGTATGTAAGGAACAAAAGAGGGATTGATCTAACTTCAGTCAGTGAGTTGATTTAAAGATGATCAAGTTGAAGATTTGGTGAGAGGAGTGAGCAAACTACCTTAGGCAGCAGGCCTTTCAGCAGTTTGTAGAAGAAAAAATCTGAATGCAATATCCTCTTGGTTCAGGGCTTCGAGGAACTGAAAGGGGAAATTGACTGGATACTCCAATTCCAAGTCGTTCAACGCTAAGAAAATCACAGGGACCGAATAGAAACAATGAGATTGTTACAGTGATCCAACCGACATCATCCTATAATAGTTACAACTCGACTGGATCCTCCAATTATGAGCTTCTCTAACACAATATACACAAAGACGTGAAAGAAACTAACATTCATAAGGCAATAAGTCTCAAGAGTCCATGCATAACCAGAATAACAGTGCTTCATTAAAGTTTTACAACCAGGAGCCTTGCTCAACCATCGATGATTACAAAAATACAAAGACTGAGTCTATATACTCAGAAATCTTTTCCTAACAAAGGCGTGCTCAGTCATCCAAGGCGTGGTGTCCTTTCGGTCAAACGCGGACGGATATTCTTCATTAGACTCTAGCTTAACTGTGCATGGCTCCTGCAAGGGGAGTAGCTGAGCCATTAAATGCCGAGCTAGTGTGTGCAGACCTCTTTGACTAGTCGAGGACTCAACATGGCGTCTTTGGAAAAAATCGATACATAGGACCTTCTTGGGTAGACAAATTTCCATGTCCACCCCCTCTCACCTTCATTTAATCCAATCGAGAACCAAGAATGAGATTGAATCAGATGACACCTAGAGATCGTGATGATCTCTTCTGTGACTAAACCCGATGCAACGCCGAGATGGCTTAATTGGGCACCACATGTGCTTCTTAGATATGTCAGTCCTAAAATCACTTGTTGATACTGTGGGCCCAGGTTTGTGTGCTTTCGGCGCTTCGGGGTTCAGGGCTTTGATATGTAGAACGACATGGAACCCTCACCCTTTGAACTCCCGAATGGAGAAATGCCGTCGTGACTAGATCTCGCACCACACGTCCTTTGGACGGACGACTACGTCTTTTCCTGCATGCAATATGGGCACTATCCATCGCGCTAATCTTGGCGCAACTCCGCTAACTTCGATTCCCCATCAACCGTTGATCTGCTCCTATGGATGAATATAGACCATCGACAATATAATTTCGCCCGCTTACTTTCTGAGAAGCCTAAGATGATATTTTTTCGTGCTGCGCTTGGGCACTTCTCGTGCAACTTGCAGACCTGAATACTCTTGTGCCCATGACAAGAATTGTTACTAACACCGACTAAGTGGGATTGGAAGACACAGACAAAGATAGCCCTCCTACAGACTGGTTTAGAGACAACTTTTTTAAATGTCTTATCACCAATTCTATGGATTTCACATTGGCAGACCCTAAAATTCCATCAACATGAGGTATGTGATTTTATCTAGGGTCATATTTTGACCTTGGTGCATTAGGAAGAATCTGGTATAATATGCCAGACTGAGCGTATAAAAGATCTAACTATTGGGCTTTGAATATTTCTTCTTCCTCATAATTAACCCTGGATGTACCAACATCCTTCGAGATAGGAAGCTAAAAAGACTTAAGGAACCATTCTAATAGGAAACCTCGGGGGATGCAGGTCTTGATCAACCTCTTTTGTCTATTCCACTCCTGGATTTGATCCGAGACATGAGTGCCTGTGTCTTGGCATAAGGTCGATAGACGTTCTAGGCCAACATCATAACAAACCTACAATTGGAAGTGTTTAAGGAAAAATAGAACCATTTGACTAAAGTTCCCATATGCCCCCCTATGTAGCTCGATATACCATTTCACATAAACCCCTATGAGGGTGCATTGAAATAATCTTAACTGAATGGAATTGTCATTAAGGGAATTCAAAGAGAACCATAGGTGAAAGGTGGTGACGTGATCACTGGGATCCTCGTTATTCTTACCTTCAAATTTTGGAATGTCCGAAGGAATTTTGGTGGTGACGAGGGGCCATGTAGGATCATGAAATAGATGGTCGTTCATCAACTTAGACAAGTCTAGAAGATTAATCATGGCTAGAAAAGGGAGACGGGGTTGCGACATCTGGCCCCAAGCTCCCTGGAAAGATTGTGTTTGGGGAACTGCAGCCCATCCAGAGTTCTGGTAAGCACCATGGCTCTGTTCAGGATTGTATAACCCTCCTCGATGATCATTCATAAGAGGTTGGTTGGGCATCATTCTAGAAGGAATGTTCTAATGGGGGTTATAAAAATTGACCCCAGCCGGAGTGGCTCTAGGTTGGGGGTTTCCCAAGGTGTGAAAATGACCTCCTCTTGGTTGAATCCGGAGGATAAAGGTGGATTCATCATGCCAAAAGTGTTGGTTGGAATCGACACTGAGGAGGTGAGGGTATAGGACAAAAATTGAGCAGAAGATTTTCCATCAGGTTGGTTTCTCCACCTAGAAGCAACAGGATTAGACCCAAGGTTAAAAGAAGGAATTCCTCCCATAGTAGGAGTCGTTTAAGGGAACTGAGAGCCACCAAACGAGAATGGAGTATAAGGAGGAGTTGTGCGTCCAAGTCCAATGATAGAATTAGGGCTAGTGGATGACATGGATTTTGAAAACTCTAAAGTAAAATTCGACATACCATAGGAAAAAGGATTAGAGTCCATAGGGATGGACTGAACATTATAGCCTAGTTAGTCACCAAGATACCCACATGGGTTCGTGGAAATAGGTTGAGCATTCACTATAGGATGGGAAACAATGATGATAGGTGCCTCTGAGACTACAACCATTGTGGTTGTGGGATTCAAAGGGGTTCCATTAACTATAGTAGGTGTGGGCGTCGAGGGGCTCCCAGTATTCTGATGATTCAGTTCAGTACTCATCCTTTTAGAATCACAAGTCTAAAAAGTGGAGGTGTGTGTACCATGTCTAATAACTCTATGCCTTTTAGAAGGAAAAGACTCAAAATCTAGTGGTAAATGTAGCAAGCGACGAGACCGTCGGGGAAGTTGGTCTGACTCCACGATGACTTAAGACTCAAGATATAAAAACAAATCCTAAGGCCAACTAGTAATCAAAGAGCACACCAAAAATAATGAAACGACCAATATGCACACACACAAGATAAAGTGGCTGAAAGGGGCCTCCCTCCCTGAAGTAGGTATTCCTCACCCAAGAGGGGCCTGAGACTCCCTGCTAAATATCAGAGGTAACAAAATTAGTTATAAGGGCCCTCATGGGCTTAAAAACCAATCGGTTAGATATTCCTAGAGAGGTAATCCTCCATAAAGGCTGTGTGTTGTCCGACTCTTATTTGACCTAGGGTACCTGCAAAATAACCCCTATAAGTACCCTATGTGGCACCTAAGTCAAGCAACTAAACAACCACTATATAAATGATGCACATGCAAGTAGTCGTAAGTCAGTTCCATCGTATGGGAAGGGCAGAAAATAATGAAAACTTGAAAGCACCACCTCTCACCGAGGTAAGGGAACTAGCAAGATCCCTAGATACGAATAGATCCCCAGAAATATCTCTGACTCTAAGAAGGTATCAGGGGGATATCCATTCAACTGACCTCATGGGAGCTCGTGATTAACTCTGGTGTAGGTGGAGCCTCCTGATATTACCGATTATATAATGGATTTATCCACTCCCTTAGTCAGACACATATGTTTATTTAATATCACTGGATAAATTTATTCACAAAATCCTATTCCATGGCACTAAATCCTAATCTAGTTTGTGCACCCTAGAAAATAAAATCATTACTAATCAATTTTAAATTATAGGGTTAATTTTAATGGCTTTTCTTACTCAAAAAGGTTCGGTCATGAAACTGGTGATGTTATGACTCAAAAAGTAAAGTAAATATGAATACAATGCAAAGTCCTAGCTTTAATTTTCAATGAATGATATGCTTCTTAAAAATGCAATTTTCAATTCAATTATGCAATTATGAATAATAATGAAATATTTCTTTACATGCACTAAGATAAATGACAAAGACTCAAAGGCTAAAAATTCTAATCAATGTAAAATTCCTAATATTTTTGTATTTTCAATATAATAAAAATGAAAATGAACAGACTGAACAACAACTTGATATATAGAAAGAGACAACTCAAGTAGGATACCAAGGAGAAAAACACCCAACCCAATGTACAAGGATAATCAAAATGAAAATATTGTAAATGTGTTGAACCTTCACACAATAGATCTAGCTAAAAAATGATACACACATTTTCATAGAGAAAAGGAGAAAGAAGAAGAAAGAGAGAAATAATGAAAGAATTCTCATTACTCGTTATGAATACTAAATAATTTACACATGATATACTCTGTATAACTCAATGAGTGCGCACTGGAGTAGAACCAATACGCCATAATGGTGGTATAGAGTGATCTTGACACACACCAACAACTACAAGAGTGAACTGTCACCTAGTCTAGTCTCTCAAGCAATTACGGGAGTGAATTGCCACATAGTTGAGTTAACTAGTCAACTAGTCTTTAGTTAACTGGCTGAACAAAGAGTAGTGAAGAGTTAACTCAAGAAATTAAGGGTAATGTAATAGTATAGTGATTATCCCAAGGAAAGTGTGCATTAGATGGTGACAATCCCAATGTTGCATGGTGAAAAAGCCAATGCAACATCTAAACTCAACTCAACTATTCAAACTGAAGTGTCAACTGAAAGAGAATATTCTCCAGGTGGAATATTCTCCCCTAAAATATAGGAGACTGGATATTGACTAATTATGACTAATAAACAAGGAAAAACTTTAGGAAAAATAAATCCTAGGTGTGTGTGAAGTAACTCCAACACCCCCCTTGAACATCACTATGGTGAAAATAAAGAATGGGTCTTGGTAACGAGGCCATGTTAGGTACAAAAATACAAAAGATACACTGAAATAAAGTGAGGAAAGAGGGAAAAACTCATGGGAAACACCCCCCCTCAAGGTACGATGTATGTAAAAAGAAGAACTACAATTTCTAGGCAAATGTGTCCTTCACTCCAAGACAACTTCATAGAGAATGGAATTTCTGCTCAATGATGGTCTTGGTGAGGATGTATGTCATCTGTTCTGCTAAAGGATAGAACTATAAGTCGATGATCCCCACATGTAATAAGTCCCAAATGTAGTGTATGTGGATATCAATGTGCTTCTTTTGTTGCCTATGAACTGGATCTTTGCAGAATTTCAGAGTGCTCTGGTTGTCACACCAGATGACAATCGACCGATGAAATTGAATTCCCAACTCAGTGAGAAAATGTTGTAGTCACATAGCCTGAATGGTTATGTTAACTACCCCTCTGTACTCTCCCTCGACTAAATATAGAGAAATGGATGCTTTCTTCTTACTCGACCAATAGATAGGCCTGGAACCAAGACTAAGTGAGTAACCAGATGTGGACTTGCAATCAGTGTTATCACCAGTCCAGTTGGAATCAGTAAACATGATGAGATCTAATGTAGAGTCTGCTACATAATGAATCCCAAAGGTGATGGTTCCCTATACATATCAAAGGATACATTTTGCATCTTTCCAATGTAGCTCATGTGACTCCTGCATGAACCTGGAAACTATGCCAACTTCATAGGAGAGGTATGGTATGGAGTGTGTGAGATACAACAAGCTCCCCACTAGATGTGTTAAGGTCCTAACCCACACATAGGTAGATCAATGTATTCGGATGTAATAAAGGTCAATATTAATAAGACCTTTCAATAAAATAGAATAAGGCGGATGTAAGAAGACCTAATAG
>SNQJ01S0114128.1:17767-28540 GCA_010110895.2 Picea sitchensis | reverse complement strand
ACGTCACACGTGGATTGACACGTGTTGAATACTGCCACGTGTCACTCTGATTCGTGACTTACATGTGCCTGAAGTGTTGAATCAGCCTGACACTTGTCATTACCTGGTTGTGCCACGTGTTCCTAGCTGACGTGGTTTGCTTACGTGAGTCGGGTCGACGGTCTAGATCATATCTTGATCTGACGGTTCAGATTCAGTCGGGATTTCACACATCGCGATTTTGGGGTTCTTGATGTCAATAATTTTTGACATGTCCGACTCTCGATCCCCGAAACTCCGACAAGGACTGGAATCAACGGTCCATATTTGTCCTCGGTCCAACGCTCGAGATTATATCGGGGTATTTCATATCACGGTTTCGCGAGTCCTGTGGTTATTATTCTTTGACCTCTTCAACTCGCGATCCTTGAAACCTCGATAGGGAGTCGGATCAATGGTCCACATAACCCCTTGAGATGGACGGTTCTCCTACTTTCGGGATTTTGTGAGCCCCTTTTCTCCTTGCACTTTAAACACCGTGCAGGTTTTCCTTGATCCAATGGTGGTCGGATCATGCGCTCAAATATAACGCCTGAGATCTATCCTCCTCTTTAGCACGCACACTTCTTGTCTTTATTCAGATATGACAACCCTCATGCTGTCGAGAATTTTGGATGGGATCCAATGATCAATGACGCTTCTCCTCCAAGCTTACACATCCTTCTTACTTGGAAGAATTTCGACTCTACGCTAATTCCTCCTAAGCCTACGTTGTTCCTGTTTGTCTATCGATGCACACTCTGATCCTTCCATCTTCACTGTTGTACTTGCCATCAATGACAAGCATACGCTACCTGTTTAGCATTTACCAACACTTCTCACTTTTTTCATGCGATGTTGGATTTCATCACCAACTAGTAGGCTCGTTGTGAGAAGACATTGTTTTTCTTACTGATTTTTCTCGATTTTTAGCAAGTGTTGTTTGTTCACCGTATTTTTCCTTAATATTGGTACTGTGGCTGACAAAGGTATTTTTCGATCACGTAGGATGCAAGGTTTTACTCTGGAAGGCTACGAACCCTTACCTCCTAATTCACAGGAAGACACTTTCCATGAAGAAATTGTTAGAGAATAGAACTATTCTGACATGGGGAGTGCTGTTACTCCTCTGATTGAACATCCAGAGGGAACATTAGTTGTATTTGTGGAAGGTTTAATCATCCCTATAAACCCAACATTGACCCACCCTCTTGATCCAATTCTTGTTCAAGTAGACTCTTTAGGAAGAACGTCTTACAAGGCCCTATTGGAAGATTTCCCCACTCCGATATGGGTCATACACCATCACCAAGGTTGTGGGTGACAATTATTTTGAGCTCAACATTCCTCCTTTCCTTGGCTTGCACCCAATATTCAACATGGCTCTCCTTCGACCATATTTCCCACCATTATTGGACACCTCAGAGATAGCAGAGTAGTTGACACCAACATAGCTCAACCTTGACTGCATGCAATAGGAATCCAATGATCATATTGTGGACACACAAGTCAAGGGCACTTGACATCAAAGGATCCAACTTTATCGAGTTGTCAAAGAAGGGCAACTCCTGCACCGAGGCAAGTGGCTCACTCGGGTCCAAATTCAACATAACTTTCATCATCTGATGGGGGGAATCAATGCAATGGATACCATTGCTTCCTAAGGGGGGAAGATTGATCCAGATGGATGTCAGTGGCCTCCCACCTATTCCAACTAGTTCATTTTGGCATTTTTTTCCTAGTTTTGGGTCCTTGACTTCCGGGGTCATTTTGAGGCCCTAAACAACGTTTTCCAGGTCTATCCACAGTCATACTATACGTCAAGTCAGAGTTTGATGGAAACATATGTAGTCCTCATATAGACCTTTCTAATGGGATATCGTGCACCTAAAATGAAGATCGTATGAAAAACTTACAACACTGGGAAGTTGATGTACTAGCTTACCCCAACGGGGCCCACATGAATTTTGGTGCTTCATCTCCTAGGGTTAGGTTTTTGGATGTCTAGGGTTTTGACATTCATGATTATTGTAAAAAGGCCTTTAAAGCCTCATTGTAATCATGTTATTACGAATAATCACAGTCGTCACATCTCTTCTCAGAGATAAGCCACCACCATTCCAACAAGCTTGTTTTCCGTTACATTTTATAGTTTCAACTTATTTCCTTATTGAATAGAAACCAATTTTACTATATCTATGCTATTATGTGTTAAACATATTTTAATAATTTGTATTCATTTCATTCTGCTCATAAAATCCGAATCAGTCTATCTTTCCTATTGCTTAGTTAATGGTTTCCATTTAAGATTCCTCATATTTTGTATCTAATTCAGCTGTGGAAAGGAAATTTTAGTGAATATGCCTCATGCACTTTGGCATAAAACAATTAAACCTCTGTAATTTACTATTCATGGGTTTTACATATACCAAAGTCCATTGAAAAAAAACACAGGTATATCAGATAGAAAAATAAACCACCAATTTTGTCTACACAACTTATGTATCACATCCTCCAATAACAATATTGATTCATAGACAATTTTAACAACGTCGATAGGAAAAATCTCTTTCCAAATTTCAATAATATGACATGGACATCCACTTTGTTGAGATTGTTAAATGATGAAGACTGTGAATCAATAATCGATATTGAAAGTGTAAATATTCCCAATGAAATGCACACATGCAAAAGACATGGCTAGAGGAGCGCCACATATATAGCTAATGCAAGGCACTATACAAACCATTAATATCACTACATAGAAAATGATTTTTGATAACAAAATTTTTGAAACATAGTGCATTGCCACAAGAATTTTATATGACATTTGAAAAATCATGATAGTTAGGATAAACGAGAATCTTTCCCAGTACCGTGCTTACGCATTTTTTGCATTTTCAATCATTTGACATTGGGAATTATGAAAAGCAACATAATTTGCATGATAATAGAGTCATTTATGACATGTAGATTTGCTTGGTTTTACAAAAAAATGGAGGCCATTTGGCAGTTATGTGAAGTAAATGTGGCGGTTTTCTATGAGTTGTCCAATGCCTTATATTAATCATTTCTTATATCACGTATCTATGCCAAGTGTTGAAATGACATTTTAGTAAATATGCCCTATGCACTTGGCCTTAAAGAAATTGGACCTTTGTAATGTATTGTTCCTAACTTTCACATATATCAAAGTGCATTTAAGAAAACACACTTGTAACAAATAGAAAAAGAAAACAATGTTATTTTGCAGATAGCCTATGTAGTAGACCTCCTAGTAACAATATTGCTTCAACCACAATTTAGAGAAGGTCGATAGACACACTTGCTTGCTAAACTTAAATAATATGACATGGACATTAACTTCATAGAAACCGTCAGATGAAAAGAACAATAAAGTGATGACTAGTATTCAATTTGTAGACATCTGCAATGCAAACCATATAATAATTAAAGATGTAACTATATTCCAAAAAAATCATCATCAAAAGCCTCTTTACTTAGCCAATTTCCACCTTGTACTGATTATTTATCTACCATCGTATCTCCACATATGGAGCATGCATATGTTTCACAATTCACGTTGTCTATAGATACAATAGTTTTGCAACAAGGATTTTGAAAAGTTATGTAATTTTCACTAAAATCAAATCTTTTATGACAATTTGATTTGGTGCAACTTAAGAATAAAGGGCGACGATCAACAATAATGGAAAGTAAATTCCTTGTTGTTCTATGAGCTACTTAATGGATTATAATTATGATTACGTGTTTTCCAAAGATAGTTCATATGTGTGGAAAGGACATCCCAATAAATAGGCATCATACAATTGGCTTTAAATCAAATGGAGCTTGGTAATATGTTATTCATAACCTTCACCTATGTCAAGTTGATTTAAACAAAAATCGTATGGAAAATAGAAGAAGAACCCAACTCTTTTGCGGTGATACTGTCAATTCACTAGATAGAGAGGAAAATAATTTCCACCTGTCTACCTCYTAAGAGTGGTTCTTGAACAAGAGTGTAGAATAAAATCAATAGGAAAAACTCTAGACCATAGGGCTTGTCAATGTTGGTTGTGTGTCTGAGGTTTTCGACTTCAAGAAACTCATATGTTGGTGTTCTTGAAGGTTCAATTCYAGGACAAGAATGATTAAGGTCACAATAAAATGAAGGAATATGGTCATCCTTACTCCCAAGGTGTTCAACAAAATGCTTCGTCTTCCTTATGCAAATAAACCTATTAATATTGTAGAAGTAGATGTTGATTCTAGTGGTAGCATCGAACATGTATTTTCACATCGGTCTATGTGTCTAGATGTGTGGAAACTGTCCAAATCCTTCTACTCTTGAATATACTTTAATTTAAGGAATTATTAAAGTAAATTTCTTTTATTAATCAATTATGTAATTAGTTTATTGATTTATTTAAGGAAAGTTCTAAAAGTAATTAGCATATTTATAAATCTCAAGGGAGGTGAGAAGTAATCTCAACCATTAATCAATTTGGAGATTAGAAATAGATTATAACCCACGATTATAAAAGAAAGGATAGGGTGAAGGAGGAAGACACTTGACACTTGAGACTTGACAAAGAGCATTGGATCATGAAGGAATGTGATTCAAAATCTTGGATAGGTGGAGAAGGAATTCCATCCAGAGATTAGGTCAAGGAGAAGAGAGAATGAAGGTAGTGTAGGTGGGTTTCAGTCAGGAGAACCCACAAGAAAGTGTCGCATCGTACAAAAGTTCCCATACAATTTTCCTTACAAGTATGCAGGTGTAAATGGAGACATTCATGCATGTACACATTTTTTTGAAGGAAAGTCACTGAGACCTCGAAAATCATGTAGTTCTGGTTCGTACAATAGGTCATGCTTTTCTAGGTTTGCTTTATGATACAGGAGCATCGCTCCACCTCATCAAATGTTTCAGCGGACAACGCATCAACACACTTGGAGGGAAGGAATTCCAAGGGAAGAGAGGCGCCAACCCTCTCATTTTGAACCTTAATTAAAATTTTTAATGCAATTCAATGAAATTAAAGTCTGTAAGGCTCAACAAAAGCCAATCCCATGTGTATTGTACAAACTGCACGTAAAGTTTCCTTTAAAGGATGACAGGTAGATAGATCTAGGTATGATTAAAACTAGTTGCTTGTTGAATGTAATTTAATGTGAGTAGGTAGCTGGAGGGAAGGATCGAGTATCCCCTCTTTTGTATAAAAATATTTGTATCAAAAATTCATTAGAGATTTAGTTGCAAAGGATAATTAGGAGAGGAGAGGAGAAGGAACTAGGACTCAGTTGTAGTCCAACCTTGTACTCAGTGTAATTAGCATTCAGAGTATTAATACAAAGAGCAGTTTTTCCTACATATGAGGTTATGTATGTATGTTTTATGAGTTTTCTAAATTTCTTTGAATACTTTTTGTGTTTACTCATGCATTCCATGAATACTGTTAGTTCATGTTTTATTCCCTCTGCAGGAATTAGATAGAAATTATCTATATATAGTTTTCTGAGTGTTATGGGCTCTTAGGCTTGTACAAGGAGTGCACACCAGAGTAATTGAAATACTCTGTGAATACAGTGTGAGGAGTGCACTTGGACTCAATTTCGAGTTCAGAGAAGAGCGTGACAGGTGGGCACACCAGAACATGTGATTCAGATTTAGGAGCGGAATGAGTTTATTAATAGACTGAATAAAATAAACATGGAGATATGAAGAATAACAAAAATATCTAGTGGACAATATCTTCTATTAAATAATGAAATAGGCTGAAACTGTAAAACTGTAGAACTAAAACACTTGCTCGAATGGTGGTAGCTATCTATGAGAAGAGATGTGACTATTACGYGCATCCTTATGAGAAKAATGGATTAAAATGAGGCTCTAGAGGCCTTTTTGATATTACTCATGAATTCCAAAACCCTAAACATCCAAAAACCTAACCCTAGAAGGTGAAACRCCAAAAGTCATGTGTGCCCTATGGGTAAGTTGGTGTAATTTGGTACCTCAACTTCCAAGGGTCATAACGTTTGCATACGACSTTTGTTTTAGGCACGTGATAGCCCGTTGTAAAGGTATTTCAGAGAGCTACACATTCCATCATCAAAATTTTACGTCATCTACAATTTTCTTGTGGCGAGCCAAAAAAAAATGTTTAGGGCCCCAAAACGGCCTTAGAAGTACAACAAGATGTGTTGACATGAAAACATACAAAACAATCCAGTTGGATTAGGTGAGAGACCACCTCTATCCACCTAGAGGATGTATGGGGCTTCAGATAGCCCCAAAAGTGTAGAAACCACAATTACAAAGCAATACAAAAGAACGTGTTGAACAAAAAATGGACACAAGGAGCCAGATGGAATAGGTGGGTGGCCACCAATATCCACCTAGATCAATCCTCCTCCTTTAGGAAGAAATGGTCTCCATTGCATTTAGTTCCCCCATAAGGTGAGGAAACTTCTGCTAGATTTGGCCCCGGGTGAGCCACTTGCCTTGGTGTAGGAGTTGCCCTGACTTGACAACCCGATAAAACTAGATCCACTGCTACCGAGTTCACTTGACCTGTGCGTCCACTATCTGATCAGTGGATGCTTGTTCCATGCAATCAAGGTTGAGATCTGTTGGTATCAGTTGTTCTGTGATCTCGAAGGTGTTCAATAATGAGGGAAAATATGGCCGAAGGAGGTCCACATTGAATATTGGATACATACCAAGGAAGGGTGGAGTGTTGATATCAAAATAATTGCTACCCACAACCTTGGTGATAGTGTAAGGCCCATAACGAAGTGGTTGAAGCTTCTGATGGGGCCCAGTGAGACGCTACTTCTGAAAACGTAACCGGACTTTGTCGCCAACCTGAAACTGGTGTGGTACCCTGTGTTTATCATGGCATTGCTTGTACTTAGCATTGGATTTTTGAAAAATATCCTGGACTTGTTGGCGGATGTGTTGAATCCACTCAATGAATCTGGTGGCTTTTTCAATCGCAGACTAATCAAGAGAAGAGTTTGTCTGTGCAGTGGAAAGAGGAAGTACAACATCAATGGGTCCCAAGGGTTGGAATCCTAGACCCACCTAAAATGGGCTATGTCCGATGGAACTATGGAGAGCCCTATTGTAACTGTGTTGGACATATGGGACACTCTCATCCCATGTACATGGATTTTTATAATTGTACATGCACATGATGTGCACAATCATCTAATTGATGACCTATGTTTGGCCATCGATTTGGGGTGGAAAGTAGTGGATTTTTTGTGCTTGGTGTCCAACAGAGACCAGGGACTCGACCAAAAGGTGTTGAGGAACCTGTTGTCTTGGTCAGAGATGATGGTTTGTGGTATCCCAAAGTGGAACCACACTCATTAGAAGAAGAGAATAGCAATATCTATCACCATGGAATTCTTCTTACAGGCTCTGAGGATGGCCATCTTCGAAAACCAATCAATGACCACAAACACACAATCATTTCCTTGCTTGGTGGACGACAAGCTAGACATGTAATCCATTGAGATGGATTCCCTAGGCTTCTTGGGAATATGAATAGGGGTGTATAATCCTTGCTTCTTGATGGTTGGCTTGGAAATGGCACATGTAGTGGAAGATATGATATACTTGTTGATGTCCTATCGAAGTTTTGGCCAATAAAAATGTTTTTGAAGAATGACCACAGTTGTTTCCATGCAAAAATGTCTTGCCACCTGACTGTAGTGGGCTTCCCAAATCATCTTTTCACGCTCGCTTGTAGGAACACAAAGATGGATCAGGTGGCATAAGATTCTATCCTGAATGTGAAAATCAGTGAGAGTTGCACCTATACCCAAGAGATGATAGGTGGTGGAAAAGTCTGGATCTTGATGATAAAGTTGGGGCCACTCAAATGCTTCATGTCCACATGAATGGAGCACAATGGTGAGTGCATCCATAGGAGGCTGACTGAGGTAGTCAACGATACGATTGGAGATACTTGTCTTATAATTTATGTTGATATGGAACTGTTGCAGGTAGGTGGACCACTTATGATGGCAGTTGTTATACAATTTCCCTTGTGTTTGTATGAACTGCAGAGGCTTGTGATCAGTGTGTATGATTGTCTCTTTCCCTAGAATGTAATGTTTCCATTGAAGACATGATTGTACAATGGAATACATTTCCTCGTCATAGGTGGGGTATTTACGAACAATATCATAGACTGTCTCACTATGGTATGCCATCGGATGCCCGTGCCGAGTGAGAACTACGCCCACAACATAGTCACATGCATCCGTCTCAATCTCAAATGGTTGTTATAGATTGGGAAAGGAGAGTATTGGATCTGAGCATAAGCGATTCTTCATATCATCGAATTCTTATTGTTTCTCCTTCCCCCACACAGACTTGGCCCTACCACTACCCTTGGTCACCTGGGTGAGGGCCCATGCAATATGGGAGAATCCCAACACGAACCGTTGGTAGAAGTTGGCTTGTCCCAAAAAGATCTGAAGCTCAGTCAATGTGGTTGGGGTTGGCCAGTAATAGATGACTTGGATCTTAGCTGGATCAACATGAATCCCATGCTCATCAACAATGTAGGCCAAGTATTGGACCTTGTTCATGCCAAAAGAGAATTTTTCCAAGTTGGCATAAAGCTTGTGCTACCACAGAGTGCTCAAAACCTGTTGAATATGATGCATGTGCTCCTCCCACTTTTTGCTGAAGATGAGGATGTCATCCAAATATAATACCACAAAGGAGGTGGTGAAGGGTCTCAATAAATCATCCATCAACCTCATGAAAGTGGCTGGTGCATTTGTTAAGACAACGGGCATGACTATCCATTTGTAGAGACCTTCTTTAGAACTTAAGGTTGTCTTCCATACATTAGTTGGTTCGATGGGAACCTGGTGGTAGACAAACTTCAAGTCAATATTTATGAAGAAATGTGCCCCCTTGAGTTGGTCAAGAAGGTCATCAATCCTGGGAATGGAGTAGTGGTTCCTGACTGTGATTTTGTTTAAGGCTTTGTAATCAATGCAGAGTTGCCAAGTCCCAACCTTCTTCTGCACTAGTACAATCAGGCTTCCGCAAGGGGAGGAGTTGGGTATGATGTGACCCTTTTGAAGAAGATCTCAGATCTTACACCTTATTTCATCATTCTACATCACCGAGTACTGATAGATTGGTCCATTAGGTAGAGGTGCGTCGGGGGTCAGGTCAATTGGATGCTTGACTTGGCAGAGTGTCGGTACCCCTATAGGTGATGAGAAGATGTCTCTGTATTCTTCCATGATCATGTCCACTTGATTCTACTACAAAGAGAGGTGTTATGTAGAGACCATAGATGTGGCGGCGACCTTCTGATTACTGTGAGCACATATCACAAAGAAGATGAACTTCTCGGTCTGTGAAATGACCTTACTGCATTTCTTAGTAGAGATTAAATAAATATCAGTAGGCGGCATTACCTCTGGGATCATGTACAATTGTCTACCCAAAGTAATAATAACATTACAGGGTCTAGACTCATACACAACATGACACTTCCACAAGTATGGTTTTCCTAAAATAACATCAAAAAATTCAAGGGGAGAAATATCACACAGTACCTCATCTTTGAAAGGCTTGATGTCGTAGGAATATGACACTGTTGGATGACACAAAGATCTCTTCCTTGGCGAAGCTAACAGATGGTGTAGGGCTACGGGTGTGGTGTCGTTGGCAGGTCCAACTGCTTGATGATCTCTGCTGAAATCAGGTTCTTCTGACTACCTCTATCGACAATGAAATGAAGCAGAGCCCCATTAACCCACATCTACAAGTGAAAGAGGCATTCCCCTACCTATGGTTCTTCTGGTTTGCTTGGCCAAAATTTGGTGGTAGCGATAGTGGCACTAGGTTCAACATTGATAATCTGCTTCCCTCCTTCAGGATTTGACTTGGAATAAGAATCGGCCTCTGACTCAGAATTCTTCCGCTCGATCATGAGGGACTGCTTGGAGCAACATTCTTTGGTGTTGTGCTAAGGACTTTTATGATACTCACACCATTTTCTTGTGTCCTTCTTCGTCTTCTCATTTCCCTTCTTGTGTTGCATCTTGGATTGGTTGTCCTAAGGGTGGCCATCTCAACTTGGTCCCTTTCTATGTGGATTGGGGATGTATTTTCCCTACTTTGGCTATGAGGGGTTTGCAGATCCAAACTCTCACCTTTTCTGCTTAAATTTCTGCTCAATGTTGGCAACGTATCTATAAGCCGTGCCCAATCAGGAGATGTCTAGGAACTCCATTTATGTTTGAATGTATCTATGCAAACAATCATGGTATTTGAGCACCATATGATGCTCAGAGTCTTTGATACCCAATTTGGTGTGTAGGGTATGGAAAATATTGGTGAAATATGGTACTGTTCGGTCCCTTTCTTGACGTAGGGTGGCCCATCTAGTGTACTAGTCCTCGTAGCTTCCAACATGGCAGTATTATTATTTAATGGCATCCCGGAAGGAATCTTGTGTAGGGGCCACCAAAAACATTGTAGATTCCTCCATGACCCTTTTCTCAAAGTAAGTATCCCAAAAGTCTTTAACATGGGGAACGACCTTGAGGAGTGCAGAAGCTATCTTTTCCCTATTGGAAAAATTGTGGACCAAAAAATATCCTTCGAGCAGATTCAACCATTTATCTACAACATCTGCATCTATCAATCCTTCAAATAATGGAATATCAAAATTTACCTGTACCTTGAAGGGGGTTTCAGTGCCACTT
>SNQJ01S0114128.1:1222-16490 GCA_010110895.2 Picea sitchensis | reverse complement strand
ACCGGGGGGGGAATTGTGCAAGGAATGTATGAAAACCAACACACTGTTAAAGTGCTGGGGAAGCTCATAATACATAGCGTGAGTTCTAGGAGGGCATGAGAAGCAGTTAAAATAACAAAGGGTTGAGTCCCTTAGGAGTCTGAGAAATTTCAAGTTCAGAGGAGAGTTAATGCAAGTGTGCATAGAGGCCATGCAAGGTGTGCAAAGGTTAAGAGCCTTTAAGGTTCATATTTTTGAGGAAGCGCAAGGAATGCACCAGAGATAAAAAGGTTTCAAGTTTCAGATCTCAAGAGGTAGAACATGAATGTCAGGAGGGTGCGATAAACCATTTGAAGGAATTGAGGGCTGAGGCCCTTTGAATTTTAAAAGGTTTGAAATCCCATGAGGTACAACACGAGAAAAGGCCAAGGAGTCAGCCTTGTAGAGGAAGCATCAAAGGCTAGGCCTTTGAGAAATTTAGAAATTATTTATTTTAAGTGAAGGGAAGCGAAGCCAAGGAGGAGGAGCTACGACAATCGTCGGATCTGCTGTCGGAATATATATGGGTCGTTAGATCAAGCCTAGAAAGGACAAGGAGCACACAAAGGAGTGGAATAGATCCTAGTCATGGGATCTAATAAGTGAGTGGATCGACAGTCGTCGAATCCAAATAAGTCACACGGTGGTTAACCCTCATCATCCTTTAGATTTCGCTATTTCGAAGGTTTTCCATAATTAGGCACAGAGGAGATGAGTTTCCTGAAGTTTCGAATCCAAAAAAAAATCATGTCCATCGACAGACAGAGGAAACATGTCAATGGATCCTACAGTCTGGAGCCTCAACACTCTGGAGGAATTTGGTCGAGAAGGTGTGCATATTCCCAAAGTCCCGAAGTCCAAAGTGAATCGGGACCAACCATTTAAGAGGAAACGTGTCAGAATATCTCGAAGTTCAGAGATCTTGTAGTCTGAAGGAAGTGGGGCACATGTGTTAAGGGTTTCAAGTCTCCCGTAGCTCTGAAGGGCGGAGTGAATCATCACCGTTGATTGGGAGAGGACACATGGTAGTAGATCCAAAGGTCTGGAGAACCAACACTCTGGAGGAATTGGATTGAGTTGAGTCGAGAACTCCCGAAGGGCCAAAGTCCTGAAGAATATATCAATCGTTGGTTTGCTGAGGGTTGTGGACTGTTGGATTTGTGCGCCTATGGATCATTCGTTAATCCTTCATTCGGTGAAAGTGTGTGTTGGAGTGGGTAATAACCCCGAAGGTCGAATTCCAAAGAGAATTTGAGCCTTTGATATTGGAACTTGTTAAGGGTCATTGATCTTGTTTTCTATTGTTCGACGGTTTGCAGGTTTGTGTGTCCAAAGAAATAGGATTGGAGTTGTGTTGAAACTCTTGGAGCCCGTAGTGCTCAGATCTCCGAATTAGAGAGCATTGTTAGGTGCCTGGTTTGTAGCCCGTGGTCATATGCATATTTCTGACGTAGCAAAGGGGATAGGGCCTGAAATTCATTTTTAAAAGATAAAGGGGATTAGCGATAGACCATGGGTTTTGTGGAACCTATGCAAAGAATAAAAGGGATCTATGGAAAAGGTTTAATGGGATTCAACCAGAATCTATGATCCAATTCAGATCTCGAATTTGAACGATCCTAGACTAGGAGGTCACGCGGAACCCAAGAAGGGGTGGGGGTTTGCATAAGTTTACAGTTGTACTTCTCTTAGTGGGCCATTATCCCTATTATGTAAGCTATGATTTTAGCATAATGAAATCATTCTCAACATTATTTTTCCCTCTAGAGTTTTTTCATGGGTATCTACCCAAAAATATTGGTCTTCATGTGTGCATGATTTGGTTTCCTTATTTATTCTTCCACTTCATGTTTATTTGATTACTAAGTTGTGCTTTAATTCAATGTGATTTATTTGGAATTAACTGTGAGGTGTTGGGTAGGAGAAATTTCAACATGGTATCAGAGTGTGATCTCTAAAGAAGACCAATGGTATCAAATCACATGCTCTGAGGGGAAGCCAAATATCATATCCATACCAATGCCATAACCAACGGGCAGAAATAGAAGGATGGATTTCAGGGAAACAATTGTACTGAGGTAGAACTAATTTTTTGTTGTTTTACTAAGGTGTATGTGGGTCACAAAAAGCACAATCACATACATACACATGAGGATTTGAGCACAATCATGTATACGTAGGTCATAGTGGTCAAAGTTGTGTACATACATGGGTTTTAGTGATCATATTTGTGGACATACACATCATATAGTGGTGATAGTCGCGTACAAGTCCATACAGGTCAATACATGGGTTGTTTTCAGCAATAGGTTATTTCCAGGGCAGGTTATTAGGTATTAGGGATGGTATAAACACTATTAAGAGTTGAAGACAAATTGGATGGAGCATCTACTTTCCTCTCTTGGACATAAAGAGTAACTTTGGCATTTAAGGAGTATGAAATTTGGGAGTTAGTTGACAAAATTGTTACTCCACCGACATATCCAACAACTTTGGAAGATCACAACAAGAAGGAGATCAAATCACAGAGGGCCATATTGGATTCACTGAAGGATCATCTAATTCCTCACTTATCCAAGAAGAAGATAACCAAAGATTTGTTTGATTCCTTGGTAGGGTTATTCCATAGCACAAACATGAATAGGATGATGGTATTAAGGAATAAAMTTAGATYAGTGTAAATGTATATATCTGATAATGTTACCARCTATCTCATGAGGTTCACATAGATGTTTTATTAGCTTGCATCCATAGGGGAGAAAATAGAGGATGTAGAGCTCGTGAATGTGGCATTGCATGGTCTTTCAAATTCATGGGAACAAAGTCCCTTGAAAAATGGTAGAGAATATTCAAATATGGTCTTTCAAATAATTTGGGATGATTTCATCTAGGAAGATATTCAAGAGGAGTCTACGAGTAGCAAGCAAGGAGGTAGTGRAAACAACTTAGCTCTTGTCATTAAGACAAGGAAGGGAAAATGAAAGAGCTCTAGCAAGAAGGGTAATAATGATGAAGGATCATCACAACTTGGGAAGAAGGACTTGAGTAAAATAAAGTGATTATCATGTCATTAGAATGTAAATTATGCATCTCAGTGTCCAAAGAAGAAGAAGAAGAAGGGTAACAGAAAGACGTAGAAAAAACATTAGTAGAGACGCAACTTGATGAGTTTGTAGAAAAGTTTGAGAATGATTACTCAATTGTTTCTTTCCTTTATACCAACACAAATACAAGTATCGGTTGGTTCTTGGATAGTGGTACATCTCGTCATATGGAAAAACCACGATATTTTTTTATCATTCTAACACAGAGTGACTCAAATTTTCATGTGGAGCTTGGTGATGTTGTCAGGTATGCGATGAAGGGAGAGGGAATAGTTACATTCCATATTGAGTCACGGGGTTCATTAGATTCCTAGGATGTGCTTTATGTACTAAGTTTAAAGGATAATTTACGTATAGTCTCAGCTATGGAGGATAGGGGTTTTGTCGTGAATTTTCAGAGAGGGAAAGTACTCATATTTCCAAAGAAATATATTTCGAACAATGCAGTGGTCGTTGGGGTTAGATAAGGAATTTTATACAGGTTACAGGGAAATCTTGATCAAGATTTGGTATATGACAGTGACATACTATGTGCGTTGTGACATGGGAGGTTGGGACACCTACATTATAGGTCATTTTCGATTCTATGAGAAATTGCTATAGGTATTCCAAAGTTCAATATTGAGTAGCAGGGAGTGTGCACTTGGAAATAAAGCTAAGGTTTATTTTCCTAGAAATGAGAGTAGATCCAAGGGGATATTGGATATTTTCCATTTACATGTGAGTGGGCCAATGTAAGTAGCATCATTACATAGATTTTCATACTATGTGACATTTATTGATGAATTTTCCAGGAAAAGCTAGATCTTCTTTATGAAGACCAAGGACGAGCACTTTAGTCGGTTTCAATATTTTAGAGCTCAGGTAGAGAACCAGATAGGTAAGGATATAAAATTATTTAGGTTGGATAATGGGGTAGAGTACACCTCCAATGACTTCAAGGATTTATGCAAGGAGGTAGGGACTAATATGTGTCTAACAGTCTCATGAAACCCTCAGTAGAATGGGGTTGTGGAGAGAAATAATCGAACCATCATTAGTTCTACCAGGGATATGATACATGACCAGGAGTTTCCTATGTTCTTGTGGGAAGAGGCATGTAACACAACTATATATGTGCATAACAAGATTGCTCATGGGATATTAGGGGAAAATACTTTGGAGGAGGAATTTTTAGGCGTGAAACTAGAGATAAGTCATTTGAGGATATTTGGTTGTACAATCCACATCCATGTGCCTATGAATAAGAGGATGAATATGGAGCCTTCAATACATAAGGATATATTTTTGGGGTACATCAATACCTCAAAGGATTACATGATATTCATTCTAGTGGAACGAAAGATAGTTGTGAGCAAAAATGTTAAGTTCAAGGAGAACTTGGCATCTAGGAGTACTCAAGAGTCATCAACCATTAAAGAGGACAAGGAGTTGTAGGATCTTAAGGATGAGAAACAATCATCAATTCATAATTTAGGTAGGGAGGAGGAGTTATCCCCTTCTATTCATGTCAGGAGACTCAAGTGGCTATTATAGACATTGAGGGATGCTGGTGAGGCTCCTAGCAGTGTGGTTAGAGAGTGAAGGCCTCTGAAGAAGTTTCTAAACTATATGGTGCTTATGAGTAGCACCATTGATTATGAACCTTCTAGTTTTGACGAAGAAACAAATCAACAGGTATGGAAGGATGCAATGGTAGAGGAGTACAACTATATTATGAGGAACAATTTTTGGGACATAGTTCCAAGATCGGAGGGGAACTTAGTTGTGAGTTCCATATGTATCTACAATATTAAGCATGTTTCATATGGAAGCATTGAGAAGTTCAAAGTGAGATTTGTGGAGAGAGGGTTCTCCCATAAAGATAAAGTGGACTAGGAGGAGATGTTTTCTCCAGTCATGAGTTATGCTTCTATTCGAGCTGTTATTTCTATTGATTTAGTTATGAGGTGGAGGATACATCAGATGGATGTGAAAAAAACTTTCCTCAATGAGATCATTGAAGAATAATTATACATAGAGAAACCTTAGGGATTTGAGGTACATGGGAGGGAGTCTCATGTGTGTAGGATTAATAAATCCTTGTACGTACTCAAATAGATACCTAGTGCATGGTATTACAAGATTGACATATACTTGTAGAGTATGTGATTTACCAAGAGTGAGGTGGATCCTAACTTGTACTTCATACTTGTTGGGTAATATCCACTCATCTTGGTTTTGTACATTGATGATTTATTTCTCACATGTGTAGAGGATCTTATTACAAGGTGAAAAGAGGATTTATCAAGTGAGTTTGAGATCAAGGACATTGGATTGGTGCATTATTTATTGGGGTTATAAGTCTCTAAGGTATTGGGAGAGATATTCCTTAGACAAGGTAAGTATGTAGTAGAGATCTTGAGGGGATTCAAGACGGAGGATTGTAAACCTATGGCCACACCTATGATTACCAATTTGAAGAAGGTGATCACTTCAGATTCAGAGTTGGTGGATCCTAGGATATACAAGAAACTGATAGGGTCCTTGATGTGTTTGGTCAACACTAGGCCATATATTTGTTTTTTTGTGAACGCCTTGAGTTAGTTCATGGTGGATTTGAGGTAGGTACATTGGATTGCAACGAAAAATATGCTTAGGCACCTAAGAGGTACAATGGAGTATGGATTGAGGTATCTTGGAGGAGATATAGTGGAGTTATAGGGATATACAGACTCATATTGGGAAGGTGGTGAAATATATAGAAAGAGCACCTCGATTTGTTGCTTCATATTGGGATCAATAGTGATTACTTGGTTCAGCAAGAAGCAAACTTCTGTAGCACCTAGTTTAGTAGAGGAAAATTATATGGCAATGAGCATGGACAGTTGTGAAGACATTTGGATTTGTAATTTGCTTACAAGTTTATTTGATCAAGAGTGTGAGCCTACGGTGATATAATGCGATAATCAAAGTTGTATAAAACTCTCAGAGAATCCAATATATTGAGATCATATAAAAATTCATTCGAGATAGGATCCAGAAGGGAGCAATGAAGTTTCAATATATTTCCACATATGAACATGTTGGAGATATTCTGACCAAACCTTTGGAGAAAGGGAAACTTTTATTCTTAAAAGATAGACTTGGAGTGGTGTTGAATACCTTCCTCACTAAGAGGGAGTGTTGATGATAGTGGTAGAAATAGCCAGGTATTTCCGCACAGGTCTATGTGTCTAAACATGTAATTAGTTAATTGATTTATTTAAGGAAATTGATAAAATTAATTAGCATGTTTCTAAATCTCAAGTGAGGTGAGAAGAAATATCAACCGTCAATCACGTTGGAGATTAGAAATAGATTATAACTCACAATTATAAAATCAAGGCTAGGTTGAAGTAGGAAGACACTTTAAACTTGACACTTGATAAAGAGTATTGGATCATCAAGGAATGTGATTCAAGATCTTGGATAGGTGGTGGAGGAATTCCATCTAGATATTAGGTTAAAGAGAAGAGAGAACAAATGTGGCAGAGGTGGGTTTCAGTCGGGTGAACCCACGGGAAAGTGTCATGTCATATAGAATTTTATGTACAATTTTTTTGTACATGTACATGGGTTTCAATGGAGATAGTCGTGTACATATGAGGGTTTTCTGAAGGAAATTCATGTAAACCCCAAAAATAGTGAATTTCTGGTTCATACAAAAGGTCATGATTTTCTAGGTTTATCTGTAATTGTATTTTTCTCAGTGGGACATTATCCCTGTTATGGGAGCCCTAATTTTACCATAATAAAATCATTCTCACCACTAGTTTTCCCTTCATGTTTTTTCCAGGGTATCTACCCAAAACTATTGGTGTTCATGTGTGCATGATTTGGTTCCCTTCTTTATGTTTCTACTGCATGTTTATTCGATTACTCAGTTGTTATTTAATTCAATAAGTGATTTATTTGGAATTAATTGTCGAGTTTTGGGTAGGATAAATTTAAATAGTAGACACATTCCTATCCTCTCAAGAAGGAGTTTCCAATATATTAAGATAATTTCTACTACCATTTGCAAACATGTCGACCAACCTTTCGTCAATTGATATAAATTTTCTACAAGAGCCATACTAAGAATTTTTATGGATCTTTACGTGAGTAGTTGGTTAGTAATCGACTTCACACATACCCATTTCAACACTACATGCACTATACTTTACCCTCTGGAGATATGTTGTGTTTGAATAGGAACATGTGATATCAAATGAAATTTATTTTAAGTTGAGCAATTACTTAAGGATTGAAATATTTTTTATGACTGCATATCTGGTGTTTGCAATTGTCTATTACAATATCTTTGATAGTATCCCTATTAAAGTCAATGTAAATATATAGAACGAACTAGTCTAATTCTGGAACCAATTATTGTATACTAATAACTCACCCACTTTGTCGCAAAAGTGGTCATGTGTCGATCCTCTTGCACAATTTGTATTTGATGGTACCCTAAGAATCCGTCTGTGAAAGAATAAGTTTATTGGCCACCTACATTCTCTAGTACCTCATTCATGAATGGTGTTGGGAAAGGGTCATGTAGACACACATCATTCAACTTCCTTAGATACACATAGATCTCGATTCATTATGTCTTCTTGACTTGCACTACCATTGGAATGATCTACTCACATTCTTCTGCATGTTCTATTATTCATTCCTCCAACATCCTATCTATTTTATCCTTCACCTTCTCCTTGTACTTTGAATTTAACTTTTAAGGACATTGTCGCACTAGCTTTCATTGGAATCTTCATCTCACCCGAGTCCTCGACTATTCTCTTCATCTTTGAAAATGTCACTGGGAAAATGTATTGATATTCTCACAGTAAGTCTGCAATATTCCCTACTGTCTCATCACTCCAATAATCTCATATCTATGCAAACTTGGGATTCTTTGTCATCATAATGTTTATCTTTCACATATTTATAGGTCATGTATATGTGGTGGATTCAAGCTCTGTCCCTTATATTTCCCATTCTCCTTATATATCAGGTACTTGTACATTCATGGGATCCTATTCATCATTATCTTCCTTAGCTACATTGTAGCACTCCAATATCTCATGGACATTCATCGATGCTCTGTGCGCACTACACAATGGTATCACCTCCATCGTCCTTTCTTATAAGAATATATTCACTCCGATATCTTGTAGCACTGCATCTATTGATGGATATTCATGTTCAAATTTAAATGTGATTTTGAACCTCTGGACCATCTCTTCCCATCTTGTTGTCTCCCTTCACATTTGCAATTCCAAATACCAGTTCTTCAGAATTGTGTCTAATGTGTGTATAAATTTATGTGTCCATTTTGTTTCTGGTACTGAACTCCATAAATCCTTGAACTGTTCAACATGAATCGCTAGATAACTCTCTCCTATATACTTATGCACCATATATTGTTCCTCAGTGCCAAACCTTACCTGCATTAGTCTATTTCATTGTGACTAGTCTCTTATTCCCTCTCTATGTACAACCCACCATATGGTTGGAGTCTCTTTTAGGACAACATCTAGTGATAACAACCTTTTTTGTTAGGGGTATCTGCAACTCAAATACCTTTACAAACAAACTTGTATCAGTTAATTCGTCATACTTGGGTGGATCACATAGCTATGTTCCAATCCAAATCAAGGATCGAGTTATACATGCACATCATCTAGTTGACACTTCATGCATTCTATGTTACTAATTATCTAGACCTTCTTCAGAATCTGATTCACACGAAATGATACTTCTCCAACTTATAACACCATACATAGTTAGGTTGACATAATCCTCCATCCTCACAGTCATGTTATATAAGTTGTCAATGTCATTTCCCCTGGCTGACTCTATGTATCTCTTTCCTTATGATGGGTCCAAGGGTACTGCAATAACTTTCAAATATCCCATTTCAAATATTATCTCCCTCCTCTTCATGTTGATTATCTCCTGGTTATCAAAATCCCATTCAAGTCCCATTAGTGTTGGATATGGTTGACTTTCATCCACAATCTCAATAACCTCAAAGTCTTCCATGTTCCACACCCCATCTATGTTCACAGGTACTCATGTCAAATGACCAATCGATACTATTTTGTGCTTATTCACGAGCCTTATCTAAATAGGATACCATACTAACTTGGGTTTTCCCATAAGCTCCAATTTATTCTTAGGTAAAAACATTCATGTCATACCTCAAGTCCAAGATAAAATTATCCACATCATACTCCCCAATTTGCACATTGAATTTGAAATCTCCGTTGGTCCTCTTTCTATGCAGTATCCGATTTACCATCCAATGTGTGATAAGAGTTTCCCTTCCTCATGTACAATGATAAATCATGTCATATTGTTTACTCAGTGAAGTTTCATCCTTCATTAACTCTACACAACATTTCAAGAATTTTTTTAGCGTGTTTACCTTTCTAGACGGTTTCTATGGCAAGACGTGATATTCTACATGAGGTGCAACTGACCTTGATGCTCCCCAATCCAATCTGAGTACTTCTTTTCTTACTCTCTAATATGTCTCCTTTCCTTGTTGAGGATTGAAGGCTGGTATAGGTCCTACTAAATTCCTTACCCATTGATCAATATGCTTCCCTTCATTTGTCATATCAACCCCTATTCTATCCCATCCATGTGTAACAATTGCAATTCTTCCTTCTTCATTGTGGTTTTTCAACTGATATTTTCTGCACATTCTAATTTGGATTCTGGTTCTAGTTTCCTCTAACTTACCATTTCAAAACTAGTTGGGCGCAATATTCCATCGCATGGTCCAATGCTTTGTAGTATGTGCATATTGTACACATATTCATGCAGTCGCGGTCCAAGTGTCAGAGTTGATTACAGTTATAACATATAATCGGTCCTCTTCCTCCTCTACCCGGGCCTATGCAAAAGTTTTATTTTTTTCCCTAGATTAAAGCCTCTTTTATTATTATAATGTGGACCACCCCCTTCTGTTGCATCACATGTTATCACTTTGTAAATTTCTTTGGATAAGGAAGCAAATAACAAAGGTAACCACAAACCAACTTGAGGCTGGAAGCTAGCCCTTCAAACCAAAGAGGGCTCTCTCTCTTCAAATAAATCACTGAAAGTAATGATTTTTAATTTTTTATAAACGCTAGATCTCTAAGGAAAGATTGAATTTATAGAGTTAGTGGCAAGGTGGATAAAAATCCCATTAGGCAATGGATTCACTGAAAGGTCAGAAATCAATGACAATTTACTGGAAACTTGGTGAATTGAAAGGTGACTAATCAGAGCCAATATATAAAGAACTTATTTAGGCCAATTAAATATCCTTGTATATTGAATATTACAGAGAAAACAAATAACCCCTTAGGAAATCTATCAAGGATGAATCCGAATGTGATTACAGTAGAAACACAACTGAAAATACATGCAACACATCATCAGATATAGATGAATTATGATACATGTAATTCACGTTAACATAAATAAGAAGATGTATCACATAGATGGATTAAAAAAAATAATACAAATACTATAGGATCACGTGCATAAAGAAACTCAATCATATGTATCTTTGGAGTCAAATTTCAGGGACTTCTGATCCAACAAATTTCATTAATATGAGGGAAATTTTACAAAATGTACTCAATAGTCTTTATCTTACACAATTGTCAACCCTTTTTATACTAAATTTCATGAAATAAATACAAAATTCCTGACCCTTGGAATAAGGGATACGAGCTAAACTGTTTGCACAAAAATAGAACTAAGGTACATTGAAATAGAAACAATTTCAACTAGGTTCCTTAAAACTAGGGAACTCTCTTGACAAAATTGATTTCATTCGAATTTCTTTAACCAAATGCATGCTAGGTGTCCTTTGTGATGCTCTTTGTCTTCATATGTCATTGGATATGATATGAAAATATTTACTAACTATCCTTGTCGATTTTGAGGGATTCTGGCACTATGTCACAATTGTGCAGTGAGGCTATTGCACAACATCAATCTACAGGAGAAACACAACACAGTTGCACAACAAGGGATCTCTTTCACATTTGTTCAGTTTTTTTTTTCTCTTTGTTGATGGATGATGGTGAATTTTTCCTTCTAACGATGATAAAGTGTTCTAGAACCTCTTCACGCTCTTCAAAACATAACTTGCCTATTAAATCTTTAAAACCCTAATGTGCCAAATTTTAATAAATTATTCCATACTACCTCAACTTTATGAAATGATTAGTTGATTGAATTTATAGGTTATATATAATATTCATTTCATTGGTTAGAATTTAGATTGCAAACTATCAATAAAACCTCTTTTTGTAGCTCATAAAAAAAATTGTCATGGTTGCGTAGCATGTCTGCTGCACAACTGTAAATTCTGCATTTTTAGTTCACAATAAAAAAAAAGCTCCAAAACATGGTATAGGCATAAAAAATGATATAACCATCTATAATGATCCATCCTTGATAAAAAAAAAACATTGTGCAATCTTCAAATATTTAGAGCATTTGACAAAAAGACAAAATGAAAAGTTGGGTGAATCTAGTTCCAGGGGCTCAAAGTTTTGCTGCTTCAGTAAGAAAATCACGCTTTCCCTTCCCCTTCTTGTCTGTCTCCAACTGCTACAAGTTTTGATTGAGTGTTTTGTTCTCTCTCTTCAATTCCAAATTCTACTGGTACATTCTCTTCAACTGTTTGTGTAGTGGTAGGGTTCTTCTTACCATTTCTCTGGCCTTATCTATTGCAGGTTCACAATCATCTAAATTTTCTTTGAGATTGAGCCTTTCTTTCCTATCCTACTCCATGAGTTGAATTCTTACATTTTGTGCCTCTCTCAGTTGTCTTCTCAGTATATTGAAAGTATTTTGATACTCACCATAGGTAGTCTTCTTCTTTTCTGCTTCTACTAGTTGGACCTTTGTTGGAGTTTCTTCATGAGACTCCAATTTTTTGGATAAGGATATTGTCAAAGGAACACTATGCTTAGGTATTTATTTCACCTATGAAATTTTCTCCACTGCCTTCCCTTTACCTTTTTTTTTGGAACCTGTTGGAGTTAAAGGCACTGATGTTTCACTTGTTACTGAGATATCTTTCTTGGAGGCATGTTCCAAATATTTTTTCTTCATTTCCATGTTCTCATGGTGCAACTATGCTATGGAAAAATGAGCTTTCTTCAAATGTTCTTGTAGCTCAATGATAAGGCTGTATTTTTCATCAGGAAGATCTGTTTCTATGAAGGCCTTCAGAGCTTCATTAGGTTCTTTTGATGTGTGCATGAAAGGCATCCTTTTTGCTACTGACCTAGTAATTGGTTTACTAGGGTTTGACCACTTCTGGGGAAAATTGGAGATTTTTCCCTCTCTTCTTAGCTTGTTGTCTTAATTCAAGTTCCTCAATTGCCTTTTCCCTCTTTTTTATAGAACTCTCAGGGAAAAATGTGATATTCTTTGCTATATATGGTGTATCTCTCATGATTTGTGGGTTGCTAAAAGAATCAACTTCTATCTTTGATGACGATGCAAAAGTTTCCCAATCTTGAATCCTCTTTCTGAGTTCTTCTAACACCAACAACTTTATCAATGAAAAATGGAAGAGGCTGGGTTCCCCTTGGTATTTCCTTACTTTCACTCTGTCAACCATCTTTCCCAGGATTTTGAAGAGGTAATAGGGTATATTCAAAGGTTTCCTACCAATGAAGTTCATTAAGAGCCTGATATGATATTGGTAAACCCTAGTGAATCTTCCCTCACATGTGAAAAACCTTTGAGTTACCCTTCAAAAAATTCTATGATTCTCTAATAGAATTTCTCTAGGTATGGTGTCTCCAAAATTTGTGTTTCTAAATTCAGGCTTGAAAAATTCATGATAGCAGGCTAGATCCAGTTGCATACCTTTGAACCATTGCTCTCCACGAGCATGGATATTTGTTGTAGAATCGATGGTGTCTTTATAAACTTGAAATTGCATGATTCCCACTTTAGCTTCAATACCATTAAAGCTCAATGAAAACTCCTTCGCCACCTGCATGTTGTACGCTTGAAGATTTTCACAAAATCTAATGCATCCCACTTGTTCAAAAGAAACCATGATTGTTGGATTTGCATTTCATAGCCTTCGGTATTGAGGCTCAAATATAACAATATCTCCACCTTTTGTAGTGATCTCCCTTCCTTCTAGAGTCACCATGATTATAATGTATGTTTCTTACATGTGGGAAAGAAATAAGAGGAATGTGCGCAAGGTAAAACCCAACAATTGAAGATGCACAATGAATAAGAAGAATTATAGATAAGGTTTGTGTTTTAGGGAGAAATTTTAGGCATTTGGGTTGATAAGAAAGGTGTTCCTTTAAAACATCAACCAAGAGCTCAAACCAATGGTATTAGAGTATTAGAGTATCATATATGGTCATTTTTTTCTTGTCATAAAATCCATATTAGTGGTATCAGAGTGGTTTTTCCTTGTCATCTTAATGCATGTCCCCAACGAGGTCAGAGTACAAAGAATTGGGTCTCGAGCTTGTTTCTCTTGAGGACAAAATCTCTCGCATGCCCAAGCAACCTCTCATGGCAAGAGAAAAGAAGGATGTTGGGACAAGAGATCCTTTCAAAATGTTTCTTAAGGAATCCATCATGCAACAAAGGAACGAGATTATGGATAGTTTCGCGCAAATCCTTCAGTGGCTACCAATAGGCAACACATCTTCTTCGAGCAGAGGCACTGCCCCATTCAAGGTACAAATCAACTTTGATATTCCTATATTTTAAGGTTAGATAGACGCAGATGTTGTAGACAAGTGGTTGAATCTACTAGAAGGGTATTTTTCTTTTCATAACTTTTCAAATAGAGAAAAGATTACTTTTGCGCTCCTTAAAGTTGTTCCCCATGTCAAAGATTGGTGGGAAACTTTCTGTGAGAAAAAGGAAATAGAGGAACCCTCATTATTTACAGTCACGACCACCTGGGAATCCTTCAGGGATGTTATTAAGGAACAATACTACCCTGTTAGAAGTTATGATGACTTGTATACCAAATGGAGCACACTATGACAAGAAAGAGACCAAGCAGTGCCAGAGTTCACAAATATCTTCCATACCTTGCACACCAAGCTGGGTATCAAAGATTCAGAGCGACATATGGTGCTCAAGTATCGTGGTGATCTACATAGATACATCCAGAATGAAATGGAATTTATGGACATCTCTTCCTTGGGCGCGACCTACCGATATGTCATCAAAATCGAGCAGAAGATAAAACAAAAGACGCGACAATTTGGGCCTAGGAACCCCTCAAAGAAAAAGCTGGGAAAGGGCAGCCCCAACCCACAGAACAAAGGACAGAGAAAATATGGACAGTATCAGGACAACCATTCCAAGTCGCAAGAAAAGAAGGACACCAAAAAGACAAANACATGAAATTGTAAAGGATACACGAGGCAGTCCCACCTAGTGACATGTCCTTGATCTCTGCCAAGCAATGTAGGAAGGTCATCTCTCAGATGGGGAAGTTTGTCTTCTTCATGATTCACTCTCAGAATGAGAGAAAGATCACAGCCACATCCAAGGTCTCTGCGGCCAACCAGTCTACATAGTAGAAGAAAGTATATAAGGTCATGGAAGAATACTCATATATCTTCTCCTCACCTACTGGGGTACCTCTGCACTGTCAGGTCAAGAACCCCATTGATCTGACCCCTGGTGCACCGCTTCCCAATGGGCCAATCTATCGTCTCTTTCTATTAGAGAATGAGGATATCAAGTGATAGATCCAGGAACTTCTCCACAAGGGGCACATATGTCTCAGCTCATCACCTTACGGGAGCCCTATTGTGTTGGTACAAAGGAAATGTGGAACTTGGTGACTCTGCATTGATTACCGGGCTCTTAATAAAATCACAGTCAGAAACCGGTACCCGATCCCCCGAATCAATGACCTCCTTGATCAACTCATGGGGGCCAAATACTTCAGTAATATTGATCTGAAGTCTGGCTACCACCAGGTCCCGATAGAATAGACACATGTATGGAAGACCGCCTTCAAGTCAAAGGAAGGCCTTTTTGAATGGTTGGTCATGCCCTTTGGTTTGACAAATGCTCCAACCACTTTCATGAGGATGATGGAAGATATCCTGTGACCATTC
>SNQJ01S0114127.1:34364-58037 GCA_010110895.2 Picea sitchensis | reverse complement strand
CTACATCCTCTGATCATTCAAACATGTCCAACCCTTCTCCTCCACGATTTGATCCCTGTTCGCGAGCGAATGATGCACAAACGACACCAGAGGTGGTGGATGTGTATGAATTGAGGGGAGTTTGGGTTGACGATGAGCATGTTTCCCTTAATGATTATCAATGATTTGGTCGGCCTTGTACTGGCCTTCATTATTGCAAAATGTGGGAATAAACTATCAAATATGGGCATGAATCTAACTTGGGTTGCTAACACCACTGTTGTTTCTCTTTTTGAAAAAGTCTGGATGGATTTGGTTCTTGATTTCTGGTTGCCTATGGATCCTCGGTCGAGTAGCACCAGTGTAAAACGAGGGCGACCCTTGAGACAAAGGCTCTAGTAGCCCATTATAAGTGTAAAGGAAGCCATGCAAACTTTAGAGGAGGAGGTGAAGCTAATTAGATCTTACAGGGAGGATGATGCTATGGATGAAGAGGTGGGGGAAACAATATCAGACCTAGGATGCTCTAGGAACATGTACATTAAATTCCACTGGATTGTGGAGTTGTATTGGCATGTTAAAACCATGGTGGCTTAGGGGATGTTCCCTAAGGAGCAAGACTACAGGAAAATCAGGCAAAAACTGGATGCTCTTGAGAGCTAGAACAAATTGTTGTTAACCATGGTGTCCTGGCTGGTAAAACGCAATGGAGGCTCTCTACAGTGAGCTCAAGACAGTGGGCAACCTTCGGGTTCTCGTCCGCCACCTTCGGTTGCTAGGGCCGAGGCGAGTCTGCATAGATGCTGTCTTGTAATGTGGATAACTTTGGTATATCGATCTCAAAATTATATATATATATATATATTTCGAAAATTCAAAATTATTGAATAAGTAAACTAAGAACTAAGCATTGAACTGAAACTGAAATGTAAAACTTTCGAATTAGTTAAATTGAATAGTACAGCCAAATTAAACAACATATAATGGATACCACTCTATCCGTTTCGAACCGATCTGGCTGCCACCTAACTTCAGCAATCAACTTCAGTTATCCGCATAATGCATTGAAAGAGATAGCCGAACACTCGTTCAAATATGCACTCGGCAAAAAGATAACGGAATGACGTTAAACATCTCTGCAACAAATGATAACAAAATGGCCGAGAGACTCGTGCGCTCAGCCAAAAATAACGGAATGACGCCAAAATGCCTCTAACAAAAGAGAACAGGATGATTGAGAGACGCTTATAACAAAAGACTGAGAGATTCATGCAACGGCGTCAAATATGCCTCCAACAAAAGATAACGGAATGACACAGAGACTCGTGAGTAAGAGAAAATGAAACGATACAAATTATATTCTCTGTTTTAATTTTTATTTTTTAAGTTCATGTGTTATTACATATGGGTCAACTAAAGCTCTCAATTTAGAAATTACAAGTGTAACCAAAATCATAATTAAAATCATAATTAGGGAAGTCCACTACATACCCTAAAAGATCACCCTAGCTGCTTCATAAACTTGAAGAAGGTCAATGGGAAAAATCTCTACTAGAATTTTTCCAATGTCTTTGAAAAGTGATTTATCAACGAAGGGATCAATGAAGGGAGAAGAGGGGCATCATCATCTCCGCTAGAATTCTTTCAATGTCTTTGAGAAGGGATCTATCAAAGAAGAGAGAAGAGGACACACCACCATCACTAGAAACGTATAGACCACATTTACATCCATTCAAAAATAAATACCACAAGGACATGAAGATACCACTTCTTTTTTTTCTTTTTTTTTCCACAGAAAATGTCACTTTATATTATATTGAAATATAAATTGTTCTATTACAAATGAAACCATCAGGCCCATATGCCATTGTACCTCCCATAGCATTACCCAAAATGAAACAAAAGAGGATACTGACCACCCCTTATACATATACCCACTAATCCCAGCCCCATTAAAGATTCCAAACACAACAAAAAGAAAACTTCCATAAAAAAACGAGACCCCTATCACGCAGTCCCATATCAAAGATACAACAATAGCATCTCCTACTGTTCACCAAACAACACAGGAGGCTAATATAAATATAAAAACATGTGTGGCCCTTCATGGCCACCTTCAACCTAGAAGTATTCAATGAAGCCTAGAGCTTTTAACAAAGCCAATTTTGATAGCATGTCCACCTCTGTGTTATCTTCCTGATAGATGTGCTCGAAAGAAATATTTTGAATTTTTTTTAAAAGTTCTAATAGTCTTTCCTTCCAGCATTCCAGAGCTAGCAGCTAGAGGTTGCCCTTTCCTTGCAACCAGTCTATAACTATCTTTGAGTCCCCCATAACCGAGAGCTTCGATATAGAAAAACGAGATGCCAAAGTTAATAGAGCCCAGGCTCCCATCAACTCAGCTCTAGTATTAGTCCCAGGACCACAATTGATTAACCAATTGATAATTCTGTGTTCACTGATCTTTAGTATCCCTCCCGCTCCACAACAATTCCCTGAAGCTATTATTGCTCCATCAAACCATCCGACCGATCCTTCCATCACCATACGCAACGCCCTTTTTCTAGTTTTCTTTTGTTTAATAGGTGTCCTAAATTCAGCCAAATGAAGTGTAGACATGATCACAACTTTATGAGCAGATGGAACCCCATTTTCGAAAATGGCCAGGTTTCACTCTTTCCATATATTCCAACAAATATAAAGAGGGAGGGTGAGATATTCTGTATACAACAGTCTCCAATTTTTAAACCGCTCATTCATGAAGTTCCCCGTTCAGGCCCCCGGGAAGTTTAATTTTAATTTGATTCTTTCCATACAGAACGGGTAAAGGGACATTCTACAAATAGATGAAAATTAGTCTCCAGATTCTTCTTGCAAAGCATGCACCAACCAGGACCTACAAAACCTCTACGCTGCAAAATTTCCCATGTTAATATCTTATTTTCTACCACCAGCCAGATAAATAAATTTAGTTTCATTGGGACTTCCCAGGACCAGAGTGCTTTTCTCCATCCACCAGTCACCATATATTGCTTTTTGTTTTCAATGGCCTCATATATATTCTTAACAGAAATCCTTCCTGATGTGTCTCCACCCGTCCACAAGAGAGTGTCAGGTTTCCTCCTCAACTGCACACCATTGTTTATAATCGAGCACCTAAAATTCTGCCATTCAGAAGCTAAAGAACCCTCAATACCCTGAAATTATGTGATGTGATGAAGAGACCACTTACTCATCACATCACACACAAAGGCATTCATTCATTGAACAATAATCAAGTGAGGTAACCCCCCAAATAGTAAGAGGTTTCCTCAAGAAAAGGTATACATGGGCTTCGAGGTGCATATGTACAATAATCAAGTAAGGTAACCCCCCAAATAGAAAGTCGTCTCCTCGAGAAAAGGTATACATAGACTTCAAGGTGCAATGTCCAGCCTCCAAAGGCTCCCCAAGGGTGTGTCCCCAACCTCTAAAGGCTCCCCAAGGGTGTGTCCCCTCCACAAAATAAGCAAAAACTCCAAGTCTTCTTTCAATGTGGGCATTGAAGTCCTCAAGGTGAAAAGGTCCTCCTTCAAAAGGCGACGCCCCTTCAAAAGAAACAACATAAACCAAGTGTGAAGTCTCCAAGATACATCAATCCTCACCCAAAAGGCCATGCAACACTTTTAAATCCCCTTCAATGCAGACATCTTAATTTTCATGTCAAACGTCCCTACAAACCATAGAAAATTTTAGGGGCTATATATTGCCCATGAGCTATTCTTCCACATTTTTTCCCCAAAAAAGATTAGTCAATTTCCATTTTTTCTAAAAATGATTCACTCAAATTTTATAGAATAATTTTTTTTACCTCCCAAATTTTATATAAACTATATAAAATCCTTTGAAATTTTAATATTTTTAGAAAAATTTGCATATTAAGGACTAGTAAGATTCACCAAGGTTTCTACACTTTGAGATAAATTTCCATCCTTAAAATGATCTCTATTACAAAAGGTGAGTAAAGACCTCCACAAAGTAAACTGCTCTTCCAAATCATCTTCGTAGATAGATCGTGAGGTTAACACTCTTCTCCAAACGTTCAACGTGAGGCTTTGAGGTTCCCTCTAAATGGATGAATGAGTCTTCATAGTCACATGTTGTGAATGAACTACTCCAAGAGGAGCGACCCTTACAAATCAGCATCAAAAATCAAAAGTGTGAAACATCAAGGTGTAATACAAAGGTCCCATGGTTCCTTCAATGGATCAAACACCTTACTTAAAATCTGCCTCAACCATCTTGAGGGGTTGTTTTCATACATAAGGGCTTCATCTTGTTGACCAATATCTTATCATGTTCATTCATTAAGAGGGTTCTAAAATTGTGAAAAGTGAAGTCAATATATTGTAGGTATTAAGGTGGAGGATGCAAGATAGAAGAGGTTTATAGGTATTGGGGGTATAAAAATGAATATTTGATAAAAATATCAGATATTAAAACTGCAAAAAACTGAACAAATACGTCTCAAACTGTTACATGCCCAAAATCTTTTTATTTTATTTATTTATTAAATCAACTGTTACATGCCCAAAATCTTTTTATTTTATTTATTTATTAAATCAAAGTGAGCTAAAGGTTAAGTTGGAACTCTGACTGAGTGATTCAATTTGGCCCTTGCTTTCTGAGAAGCACGCAAATACTATGGAAAAGCATGTTCATAATCCAAAGAAGGGTAACCATTGTTAAAAGAAAGGGCACTAAGAGGATCCGTGCTGGGACGTGGATCTGAAAGTCATTTTCCAAAATCGGGGAGGAAAAAGTTTCTAGAGGAAACCAAAATACCAAGAAATGATCTAAACTAGAAGAAATAACAGAGACATGATGGAACCCGGTTTAAAGGTCCGCTGTGTGTCTTCAGCGAGTGAGCCGAGAAGTTGGATGCTAAATGAGAGAGTTTCTTCCAATTAAAAGTCTAGGTAAAAGGAATAAAATAATATTAGTTTCTTTTTTAACAAATTCTCGATGTTAGGAAAGTTTCATTTAAAATTCCTAAATGGAAAGTTTAGGACTTCCAACCTTTGCCATCTAAGGTTGTACAACGCCTTATGATTTCTAGGTGGAAATATAAACTTTAGGTAAAATTCATAAATGGAAAGCTTAGGACTTCCAACCTTTGCCATCTAAGGTTGTACAACGCCTTATGATTTCTAGGTGGGAATGATAAACTTTAGGTAAAATTCTTAAATGGAAAGTTTAGGACTTCCAACCTTTTCCATCTAAGGTTGTACAACGCCTTATGATTTCTAGGTGGGAATGATAAACTTTAGGTTTGCTATAGGTGCAGATTTAAGTTTACTTTGTCCTATATTATGTTGTTGATGAGGTAGAGTGTGATGTTATTTCTTTGGACTCACTGAAGTTTTTTGGGATGGTTGGAATCTCATATTCTTTTAGGAGATTAAATAAATATAGATGGGCAAAGAGTCATTTTTTTTTTTTTTTGGGTTTAAAGTTAGTTAAGGAAAGGAGAATATTTTTAGGGTGGTATAAAATCATGTCAAGAGATTAATCAATTTCAATAAAATATTGTGTTGTTTGTTGTGACACAATAATGGTTAGATGAAGGAAATGTTACCAAACTTTTACAACAAAGTCTCTAAACTTTAAAGGTATAAAGGAAGGTCTAAGTTGTAATATAGTCAAATCAAAATGAAGCATGATTTAAGTTTCCTTTGAGAAGAAGAAGATATAGTAAAATCATCAAATGATATTTGGGTAGGTTTAAAATGCATGATCAATAACTACCTCATCATGCATTTTGGCAAGAAGTTGTCCAACAATGTCTTTTTTTTTATAGCTAATTAGAGAGACAACAAAGCATGGCATGATATGTCTCATTTAGGTCCTCTTGAAGACACCACTTCACATTTCCAAACCTTTTGACATGCATTTTTGAGTAGATGTTTCCATTAGTGAATTTTTTGACATTTGTTTTCATGTAGTTATGAGTATTTTTCTTTAATGTGTTTCAAACCCATGACTTTTCAAGTTGACATATGCATAAAGATCCATGTGTATCATAGTATTACCTACATGTTTCCCCCTTTTCAATGTTTTTAATGAAAAACTGGTTGATTTTTCCATTATTGTTCTCTTTTGGGTTTTGAAAAGTATTGATTTTGGAAAATGGCTTAGGAGTAGATCTCTTGATAATTTTCCATAAAAAAATATTGTTTCGTCATGTGATGAACAAAACCAGGATAACATATGCCCCTTAATGAATGAAATCAATAGTGAAACATACGACCAAAATTCATCAATTTTTTGTTGATAGTTGGCTTTAAAGAGAGAGTTTTCTAAAGGAAGCCACCTAGATCAAAGAGTAGGAGGAAATCACCACAAATAGAGAAAAACTTGCATTTTTTTTATACAAGATTTATGTTTGAGGAGTTGGGCATTCCCATGTTTAACCAAATGTTTTATTAATTAACCAAGTCTTAATACATCATACCTCATATTTTATGAATCGTGGTTGTGCAATTTGAAATAAAAATTAGTCATGTTATGGTACTACATGTAGATCAAAACAAAGTCTCAATGTTGTTTTGTTGTACTCATCTTTAGAACTCATGTACTAGAGAAATGGTGCTTAGAGAAAAACACAAAATCCAATTTATTGAGTCCTCAAAAGTGTGATAGCACCCAACTTGATAACCACATGCAAATTGTGTGCAATGTGTGGGTACATTGCTCTTGATATATGAATTAGATCCTGAAACACCATTGCGAGTGTACCAAATATGGTAAATAAACAATGGTCAACGTTACTACCAAATATGAGGTATCCCGCTAATGATGAGAGTGAGAACCAAGTACAATGTTCAATCTTTCATTTGTGGGATTAAATGTGTTGAAGTTGAACACAAAAGGAGTCATTCAATCAACAATTAATGACATCAATCCACTACCAAATGCAAGATAGCTTTCCAATAATAAAAACAAGTACCATGGTACCAATATGTCTCTTGATCTTACCCTTAAAGAAAATATGTCCTACTATAATGCTAGACCTACCAAAGAAAAATGCAATGAAGGTTCCTTTTCACTAGCACAAGGTACATAAAAGTATTGTTTCAAAATGATGGGACAAAAAATTGACTCGAATTAGGAATAAGATAGACACAAAGATGACATAAAACTTCCCTTGGGATAAAGAACTAGGAGACAACATGGGAAAAAACCAACAACTTTAATGAGACCATAAACCAAGTTATTATGAAGCTCGATGAACTCAAGGAAAGAGGATACAACTGACACGTGGATGAATATAAATATTATAAGTAATGCAAGACTAAAAATTCCATGGGGAAAGTATAAAAATGCACCGACAAAGGGATTAAAGAGACAATATAGAGGGTAAAATCAATGTATTTCAAATGGTAGGGAAGTGACTCAATGTATATTTCTTCGTTCAAGGGTTACTATGCTACCCAAGACTCAACACTATTATAGCATTACACAACAAAAGAACAATATTAGCATAATTTCTCTATTTTATAGATTGATCCACATACCATCTATTTATACACTTGAGTGTATAACCAACCTCATTGAAACAAGGTTGATTTGGTCAAGTTTTAAAGTATGTAGATTTTCACAGTTTCTCATAATGTTGTTTGTAGTTATGGAAATAAACTGTGTATGGATTTTTTGAAATGTCCAATGTTTCGAGTGTAGACTTCACCCATCATCAAGGGTTGCTGAATCAATAAGTATGAAAAGAGTGTTGAGGTAGGAGGTATATAAAGGTGAAGATAATATGATCGTTAGGAAAAAGATAAAACTAGTTGTTATAACTAGCCATTATAAATTAGTTGTTGTGAAAAAAGGAGTAATTTTATTATTATTTATAGGTAAAAGTATATAATAAAGGGTTAAGTTTTAAAGCTAAGAGAACTGTGAATCAATAATAGTTATTCTGCATTTTCTAGTCCTTTTTGCCCCTAATTTGTTATAGTAAACCTGATCATATCTGACTAGTTGAAACCTCTCAATAAACCACTCAAATTCTTAGTCAGTTCATTGATTAACATCAAAAGTTGGGTTTAATCACAAATTCCAACATCCCCCTTCAACACACTTTATGGAGGATTAGGGGGTGAAATTATCTTGGAACTCTCTCTTAAGTACCTTAAATCTAAAAATGCTATCACATATAAGATATCTAAAACTAAGATAGAGAATCCCCTTTACTTTATTATATAAAAATACCCTTAAGGTAGGGAAACACTTTACAATTTATCCTTTTATGGAAGGAATCCACCCCTGTTCACTTGCCTCTTAAGATCGAGTGACCTCTTAATGAGATAAGATCCAAATACAATAAAATTCACACATCTTATAAGTAGATCTCCATCCCTATTTATAGGTGACTATAAAACCTTAATCACAACAACCTCCTAACTATCATAATGTGCCTTATTTGATAATAAATAACATAGTTGGACCTAGTCCACCCTATGTTGAATGACCTCCACTATTCTTACTCTAATAGGTCCTTCAGCCCCCATTACACACCTAGGGGGGATCCCAACGCTCCACCCCCCTTAGAAAATCATTTCCCTCAATGCTTGTTGTTAGGAGGTACAACCACAAACTAGGGTCCCATGGATGAGTGTTGGTTGCAATGTTGAAGTAAGTCAGGGAACCAGGGTCCTATATACAAGAGTTGGTCATCATGTTGAAATAGTCCAACAAGCTCCACCATAAACCTAGGTACCATGTACAAGTACTATCCACCATTGCTTAAGTATCTAGTGTCCTATGTGCAAGTACCAATTGAAATACTAAAGTAACCCAAAGAGATCATCCATAAACCTAGGTCCCATGTTCAAGAGATCATATTGTCTCCCCATTGAATATACATGAGCTCAATACCTAGCTGAGAGTGGTGCTCCAAATTCCTAACACAATCATGTGGATCCAAATATATAGATACAACCATATAAAAAAAAAAATCCACATAAGTGCAAAATGTCAGATGTGGATCTAGAAGGAACACTACTACTGTAGAATAGGAAAGCTTAAAAATTGGTAGTATAACTGGCTCTTGAATTCCTAAAACAATATTCTCTACATAAGGTGGAGTAGAGTCATTAAATAGAAGCTAGAAGTAGTTGTTTTTCCCAAAAATTTCAAGTTTCCATATACCATTCCTTAGAAGGCTTCTTTAAATCATGCCAACCATAACATATGCCACTTGTATACTAATCTTCAATATTATTCTTGTTATCACAAGATTTGTACTTCTGCAAATCCCACCACAAGATCCCCGAATCTTGTGTAATTATGGAAGCATTTACCACTATCACCTAAGTAGAGAATTACCTTGTTTTAGTGATAGAAGAGGTCCACCACAAGGGAGGATTCCCTGGTGACCTCAAGGGATCAAATATAAAGTTTAGTAGCCAAGCCTATCGCCCCCTATATTGATCACCGAATTGTTGGTTTAGGTCAAGAAAAGAGAAGAGGTTTGAAGATGATTTGGTGCCTACCTAGAACAAGAACACTTTGCAACATATATATAACAACTTCCAAGCTAAAATATGCAATAAAGACCTCTTTTAGACACTAGACAATTTAGATTTCTATGGCTGTTGAAAATTGCAGCAGTAAACCAGTCTTATAACAACAATAAGTAATTTGTAACAACAACAATAATAAGTTTTAAAAAATCCCACAATTGACCATGAAAATTGAGCATACAACCAATAGAAGAATAACCAATTGTTAGAGGTAATTTTTGAGTGAGTTAAGCCACCTTTAGATGAATGTATGCAACAAACTAATGTTGTTTTAGATGGTTATAGAAAACTTTTTTAACAGTAACAAGAAATATAATGGGTATAGTTAGTAGAATGCTTAAGAGTTTTGAGAGAGAGGTTTATCAACCAATTCACCATAAGAGTGTTTTAAGATCAATGCCTTTCTAGGGTTATGGAGTCTTCCAATGCAACCAAGCTTGAAGGTCGATCTACCTGAAACCAAGAGGTAGGATCTAAACCCTATGGTGCAAGCACATTTGGGCCTTAGGTTTTAGACCTTGAGGAGAAGGACGTCTAGCGTGCAAGCACATTTGGGCATTAGGTTTTAGACCTTGAGGAGAAGGATGTCTAGGGTGCAAGCACATTTGGGCCCTAGAAATAATTTCTCCCTTCTTGTAACTTCAACTAGATCAAATATCAATTATCTCGGGATAAAATCCTAAAGTGCTAGCACTTTAGGGATTTAGGGTTCTAATCCTAGCAAGGAAAATTAACCAATTCTAGAATAATATAACCTTGTGAGATGAAAAAACACTTATTTTACTCTCTTAGGGTTTCAACAAACAAGACTTCTTGCAATAGAATATCAATTTCACCATAAACATTAATAACATAACAAAGAATTGCATAAATTAGTAACCTGTAAGGGTAATTTTTTTTTAGAAATAGTCTCACAATGGTGAGAGAAAAATGATGATCCAAATGAAATGAGCACTAGCCTTTATCTACGAGCCTAGGCTAGCACTTTTGTCCACACAACATAACATAACAATGTTTTAAGTGGGGCCGAGCCCTCATTCAACCCTTTACAAATGCTAAAATGTATAAAATAAATCACAAGAGGCCACATGTGTGAGACGTCAAGCCCTCTTGGGCAAGGAAGATGCCTCCAAATGCCACATGGCAACAATCCATAGTAAGGTGGGAGAAATAGATGCCTCTCCTCACCCCAAGTCATTCCAACCATCCATGTGTGCACTAAACCCTAACTTCATCATACCTTAGAAGGTGATGTCATCACCAAAATAGGGCTAGTGTCCAAGATCCATGCGTTGTTTCCAGGTCCCGAGGAGCTTTATCTTGTATCTTCCATGTCTCTGACTATCTGTTACTACAACGTCCCTGATCCTGGTGAAGAATAATCTCTCGGGTACTCTGCCTAGCCTGTGGGGTTTCTAGCCCATCTATGTGCCATCATCATTGAATCTACTCCTACCAACCCCATATGTCCGTTGTTCAAGGTTCTAAGGGTGTGAGAGATGATATATGAGGGTGGTGAGTAACTGGATGACCCACTGCTCTCCATCACATGTGCATAAGTTCTGTAAATAAAGACACAACGTCCTGGATACAATCCCAAGACATCCTTCAAAGAACCGTGTCAGGGCCATCCAAGATAAATCAAAGTATAAAACATGGTTATCCAAGGTTCTTGAGAAACATTAGTCCATAAAGCATGCAAAGTAAGTTGTAACGTAATATATAAGCCATGTAAGATAATTCACCTCAATATCCTCTTCAAGCATCACACTAGTCCAGGACCTCAAGTGAGTTGACATGTTTAAGTATGGGATGGCCTTCATCCAACCCTATTAGGTGTGCCACCTAGACAAGAAATAAAATAACCCAGGTAGAGGGACAGGTCCCGAGAGTGACATGAAATAAAGAAACCCTTCAAGAGTAAGTGTGAAAGTGATATGTTTTCCGGGCTTACTTCATGGCTCATGGTGTCATTAAATCCATTTTTATGAGAACCTTTGTGGAGGGTGTGCTCGCTCTTGAGTTAGCCCATATTTAGGCATCATTTTTTCCAAAACCCTTTATCATCAATATTTCTAGTCCGCTTTATCATATTTGTGAGTCCCCTTTTATAAGGTTTCAAGATATAGCATTGTTATTTGGGACTGGGGCAATCATTGAAAGGGTAGAGCTCAAGTTTGGACTGGATTTTGTTAGTCCTTTTGATATCATTCCCTTATTTCTTTAGCATCATTTTCTTGTTCTTTTAATAACAACTATAATCAACCTTTGGGCCTTCAACTCCTCTTCTCATGAGAGAATGGACCATGACCCATTTCCAAAATTTAGTACACTATGAGAGGCTCCATGTTGGAAAGTGAAAAAGTATGGAACGGAACAAAACGTTACCCTCGTGAGGGCCCCCCAATATTACCCCTTTTCCATGGGCGATGACAACACATGACTAGGGCATAGAAATTGGAAACCAAGGTGAAACAAGGCAACTGATACAATTTCCCAAACTAGTGATCCATTATCCAACTTCAACCAAATATCCTCATCCACATGCCCAACAAATTAAGCACAACAATTTGCATGAAATAAGGACTAACATACCTCATGGTGATGATGGCTTACCATCTCTCATACACTGGGATTCTTAGATCTGATGAGCCTTGGTTGACCTATAGCTATAAAGGTGTATGAGGGGGGCTACTGGGCTGCCATCTGTGGACATGTTGACCATCATCATGGTCAGAATCATGTTCTTCAGTGTGGGCCACGAGACATGATCTCCTATAGTTACCCCTAGGAATGGGGGGGTAACAATTCCAATTGTGTATCCTTTGGATTACTTCTTAGTGATGCAGGAGCATAGTCATAAAGCACACGTGGAGAGACAACATAGCACCTTAGCACGCCTTTGAATCATTTCAGAATATGAAACACTGGAGTTTCCTGCAAATCTTTCTTGAATTGATTGAAAACTGAAGAAGATTAAGACGCTTGGGAGAAAATGATCACGAGTGATCTGGGAGTTTCACTCCTAGACTTTAATGTAACAGTTCTTAAAGGGGTAGTTAGCTTCTTTCAAGAATATAGGTAGTCAAAGGGAACCCTAGGAACCTTCTTGTATATGTATATGCATTGTATGCCCGAATGAGGCTGCTGGAGGAGTATTGTTACTAAATAGGAGGTAGTTGCAAGTTAGTTAGAAATCCCCAGAGGAGGAAATATGAGATATAATAGTTATTTGAGAGAGTTTGAGAGAGCTGAGAGTCCGTTACAGTCTGACCTGCATATATTGTAATCAAACATTCATCTTAATAGAAAGAAAACATTTTTTCCTGCATATGAACTTTTTGTGTGTTTATGTGTATTTGATGAATGTTATCTGTGTGCGTTTATGTATGTTGTAGATGCATGAGAGGTTTCACCTACAGTAGGAAGATATATTTCTCTATATTTTTTGAGTTTGAGATATCATTCTTGATTCTTTAGGCTGTGCAAGGAGTGCACAACAAAACATTGGAGGTTATGTAGCCAGTGCAAGGAGTGCGCATCTGAACTCTATGGAGTCAGAAAAGAACATGCCAGGAGGGCACACCAGAGTGATAAAAACTCAAGGGGAACCTCAAGGTTGTTGAATACCTTAGAGGATAAACTGTTCAGAGGAAGCACAAAGAGACAGAGTCACTGAGAACTCTGTAGAGCTTTGCCTGGTGGGCATCGAGCAGGTGCAAGTGTGCACAAAGAGAACTCTCTGTCGAGTTCAAGGGGAAGAGTATCAGAGGAAGATACTCATAGATTTACTGAACACTATGTAGAAAATTCTCAACAAGGTGTGCTTTGAGTGAGAGGTTGTCAGGAGGGCACAAGAACCCTTTGAAGGGAGCAGAAGGGTCGATACCCTTTAGAGACTGAGTAAATCCAAAAGCTCAAAAGAGATAGCATTAACCGAAACAAAGACGAGACCTAAGCTATCGGGCTCATGGGAGGAACAAAGGCTAAAGCCTTTGAGCACTTACAAACTCTTCCAAGTCTAAAGAAATCAAAAGCATCAAGGAGACAACGCAAGGAGTGCACGTAGAAGTGAATTTACTTCAAGTTCACAAGCTCAGGAGGAGTAGTACAAATTTGCACATAGAGCACAAGTGTGCGCTAGAGCCGAGGTCAATTTTCATTGTCAAAGCTCAGGAGGAAAAGTGAACATGAGACCCCTTCAAGCGGTTTCGTAGGAGAAGGTTCAAAGGCCACAACCTTTGAACACTTACAAAATTTACCAAGTCCGGGAGAACAAATAAGCTTAGGAGGAGGAGTGACATAAACCATCAGATTGGCTATAGGAAGAGATCTGGACCATTAGATTAGGTTCCAAGATGAAGAAGGAACGCATGGGGAGGAGAAAATATCCCAACCATTGGATCTGAGCGCGAGGGATCAACATCCGTCAGATCCAGGTAAAGTGCACAGGATTTGACCCTTAGTGTGCACAAACGAGAAGAATTGTGAAAGTCCAGAAGTCTCAAAGTGATTAGGGACCGTTCATCGTCAAGAGGGATAGGTGGCGCAAGATCCACAACTCCAGAGCGAGAGCACTTCAGAATTTTGTGGTCAAGGAGAGAGCAGAATCACCAAAGAACCGAAGAAGATTCTGGCCATTGGTTGTCAGGAGGGTACGTGTTAATAGATCTGAGTCTTCGGGTGAAATCACTCTGGGAGGAACGAGTGTGCAGGAGTTGAAAATCCTGAACCCCGAAGAGTCGAAGTGAATCTAGACTGTCAGAGGTAGAGGGATGCATGGTGAGAATCCATTGTCTTTAGGTGAAATCACTTCGGGAGGAACAAGTGCGTAAGAGTTTGAAAATCCCGAACCCCGAAGAGCCGAAGTAAATCTGGACCGTCAGATCCAGAAGGACACACATCGACGGATCATGAGCTCCAGGAGAAAGCGAAGGTGGAGTGTTGAAAATCCCAAAGCCCGAATAACTGAAGTAGCTGGGGGTCATCGATCTATAGGAGGACACATGTAAACCAATTGTGTTCTCCGGGTAAAACGTTCTGAGGAAAAAGCAAGTACGGAGAAGTTGAGAGTTGATATTTCCGAAGGATGAAGTCCCGAAGTGAATCGTGACTGTTGACGGAGAAGAGGGATGATGGTTGAAAGTGATGAAGTCCCAAAACTGGATAGAGCCATCAATTTGAGGAGGATAGGTGGCAAAAGATCTTCCATTTCAGAGAAAGTCACTCCGGAAGAAGAAGGAGGGTGTTGAACAAGAACTCTCGAAGGCCTGAGAGTCGTAGTTCATCTGAGTTGTCCATTTGTTGAGGATAGGTGTCAGCATATCTTCCACTTCGGAAGATAGTCATTTCAAACGAAGCGAGATTTGAGATTTGAAACTCCCGAAGCCCGAAGGGAGAAATCAATAGTAGTCATCGAATTGAGAGGAGGGCACACACAGATAGATCATGAGATCTAGGAGTGTGTACAGAAGGAGGAAAAGGGTCGCTGACTGACAGTTGACCAAGGTAGATATACGATAGATTGTATTCGTTGATCAAGAGGCATCGCCTGAGATTGAAGATCAACGATCATGCTTAATTGCGGGACCAGAAAGTGCTTGGACTTTAAAATTCTTAGAGCAGGGTGCAATTGAAACCACGATATTGCCAAAGGGATACGTGGTGATTGATAATGAATTACGCGGAGAAAAGCGGTGTGGTCTCAAACCAGTTTTGGCCACTCCGCAATCACGTGTTTACGTGAGGTCATATCCCGAGACCATATGAAGGACAGGACCTCGCGAGGGGAGCTAGTGTCTGTTATTTGAATTCTTCAAAGAGGTCGGGAAAGAGCTTGCAGGTTCGCCAAAACCTGCACTTTGAAGGAAAAGGGGACCTGTGTATATTGATTGGGGTCTAATAAAGGCCCGAAGAGTCGATCTGAATCATTGATTTGAACGATCCTAGACTAGGAGGTAGCACAACCCCGAGGGGAGAAGGGGGATCTACATCAAGTGGTATCAAAGTCTAGTTTCGTCTGTATATTTCAAGCAAAGTAGATGAAGGAGATAGTTTGAATACACCAACTAGTATCGAGAGATTAAAATTTTTCTGCAGATCATAGGCAAAGGTGAAAAGGTGAATAGAGATAATCTGATGACATCAAATGGTATCAGAAGCTGAAGTTAACCTGTAGACAACAGGTGAAGAGAGACATAGTATTGATGATCTGTAAAGAATGTTGTAAGGTGTGCAACAAACGGTAGACATCCAGGTGGGATGAGGTAAGAGGAAGATAACTACTAAAGGCCATAGGTGTGGTCAAGACAAGGACCACCAGTAGAGAAGTAAAGAAGAAGCTGACAAGGAGCTCATTGAGATAAGAGAAAGAATGGAACAACTGACATTGAATATGCAGAAGGAGACAAAGGTACACTGGAGGTATGAATGGCCTCTGAACATGAAGGTAAAATGGCATGTTCAAAATTTGTTGGCTAGAAAGAAACAACAAGTAATGAGGAAGTGGTTGAGGCATGCTAAAAACCTCAGTGGCATAGAGGAGAAAGTGGTTCACATATATGAACCAAAGATTGGGCGAAACCTCAGTGATGAGGAGGAGGTGAGATCAATCAAAGGTCTCATAAACTGCCAAGAGGGAAATGAGATGAGATCAATTGAGGATCTCATAGACTGCCATGAGGGCATAAATGAAAATTCATATTGCCAGGTGGGAAATGAGATGAGATCAACTGAGGATATCATAGACTGTCAGAAGGGCAGTAGTGAAATTTCATATTGTCCAGGGGGGGAATGAGATGAGATCAGTTGATCTCATAGACTGCTAGGAGGGCATAAGATAATTCCGAATTGTCAGGTGGGAAAGGAAGAAGAGAGGAGACTATCTAAAAGTCTCATGAAATTAGCTGAGAGTTCATATAAACAAGGAGAGCTGGTGGAGGAGGATCAGAAATGCATTCTGATCATTGGGGGAATTCAAATATTCCTGCCAAATAGTCCAATAGAGGCTAGTACAAGTGTGGCACACGAGGAGGTGGTGCAACAAGAATCCAAGAAAGAGGCCATGGGGACAAATGCTTTTAAATTTAACTGTGTTTATGATGTAGGTGTAGTAGAGGGAGGACAACCAACTGTGTCTATCATGATGATGGAGCAGATATCATAATATGCCCAAGGAGAAGAGGAAGAGGAGAATTCAGATGAATTTCTCACTCAATGGAAGCAAGAGCTGAAGATGTTGGAGGATTGGTTGAACAATACAGAACCAGAAAAGGACTGCCAAGATACAATCATGCAGATTGCAGGAGAAGAGCATTCAACATAATTGCTCAAAAATTTCAGACTGGGAGTGGAATAGGAGATGACTATAGCACTGGAGCCTGCAAAAAAAGACGAACCAGACAACACATATTTTGTTGAGCTGTATGAGGAATTGGAAGCCAAGGAGAGAAGGATAAATATGTAGAGTAGGCATATCCAATAAGACAAGTTGGAAATAGGTGGAGGAGCATACCAGCCTGGGGAGAAGCTGGAGGAAGTTGGAATTGAACCAACATAGGAGGAGATGATAGAAGTTGATCTGTCAAAGGAGGAAGTTGAGCAACAACTCCGTGGTGAGACTACAAGACTGGAGTCTGCAATAGAGTGGCCAACTAGTGCCATAGGAGATAAAGATAACATGAAGGTTCAGATTGATCTGATTGGCAAAAAGGAGAAAGGGAACAAATTTCAATGTGCCCAAGAGATGGAGAAAGAAGAACATTCTGTGGAATTTCTCAAAAAATTCAGCCAAGGAGATGAACATGAGGAAACTGTAGAATTGGGATCTACAGCAGGAAGAGAAGAGAATTTAGAGGAATGGCTCAAATTTTTCATCCAGGAAGCTGAAAAAGAGATAATTGTAGAATGTGATCCTACAACACAGGAGGAAGTAACATATAGCATGGAACTTGTTGATCTGTGTGAAAAGCTAGAGGCCCTGGAGAGAAGGGTAAAGATGCAAAGGCATATTATCCAGCAAGTTAAGTTGGAAATGTATGGAGAGAAGATGCAACAGATCATACTGCAGGAGGAAAGCCAACCAGTTGACCATCTAGACAAAGAGATAGAGGAGATAAAGATATTAATGTTGGAAGCAGCACAAGAAGCAGTCATCAGAGAAGGATGGAACAAAAGAGGACTTGCAGGAGTAGCATGGAAGAAGAAGCAACAGGGAAGAGGAGCAAGTGGACAGATCCAATTTCAGGTTTGGGACCCTGGAGGATCACAAAAACATAGCAGAGGGAGCCATAAGCAGGAGCTCATGATTTTCCCAGCCATGGAGTATGATGCAGGATCATCGTCAGCAAGCCCACGTGGAGAGACAAATAAATGCCTTAACGTGCCTTTGAATCATTTCGGAATATGAAACACTGGAGTTTCCTGCAAATCTTTCTTGAGCTAATTGAAAACTGAAGAAGATCAAAATCCTTGGGAGAAAATGACTACAAGTGATCTGGGATTTTCACTCCTAGACTTTAATGTAACGGTGTTTAAGGGGTATTTAGCTTCTTTCGAGAAGATAAGTAGTCAGAGGGAACCCTAGGAACCTTCTTGTATATGTAGATGCATTGTATGCCCAAATGAGGTTACTGGAGGAGTATTGTTATTGAATAGGAGGTAGCTGCAAGTTAGTTAAAAATCCTCAGAGGAGGAAATATGAGATATAATAGTTCTTTGAGAGAGTTTGAGAGAGCTGAGAGTCCGTTATAGTCTGACCTGCATATATTGTAATCAAACATTCATCTTAATAGAAAGAAAATAGTTTTTCCTGCATATGAACTTTTTGTGTGTTTATGTGTATTTGATGAATGTTATCTGTGTGCGTTTATGTATGTTGTAGATGCATGAGAGGTTTCACCTACAGTAGGAAGATATATTTCTCTATCTTTGTTGAGTTTGAGATATCATTCTCGATTCTTTAGGCTGTGCAAGGAGTGCACAACAAAACATTGGAGGTTTTGTAGCCAGTGCAAGGAGTGCGCATCTGAACTCTATGGAGTAAGAAAAGAACGTGCTAGGAGGGCACACCAGAGTGATAAAAACTCAAGGGGAACCTCAAGGTTGTTGAATACCTTGGAGGATAAACTGTGCAGAGGAAGCACAAATAGACAGAGTCACTGATAACTCTGTAGAGCTCTGCCTGGTGGGCATCGAGTAGGTGGAAGTGTGCATAAAGAGAACTCTCTATCGAGTTCAAGGGGAAGAGTATCAGAGGAAGATACTCATAGATTTACTGAACACTATGTAGAAAATTCTCAGCAAGGTGTGCTTGGACTTTAAAATTCTTAGAACGGGCCGCAATTGAAACCACGGTATTTCCAAAGAGACACATGGAGGTTGATAGTAAATTGTGGGGAGAAAAGCAGTGTGGTCTCAAACCACTTTTGGTCGCTCCGCAATCACGTGTTTACGTGAGGTCATAGCCCAAGGCCATATCAAGGATAGGACCTCACAAGGGGAGCTAGTGTCTGTTATTTGAATTCTTCAAAGATGCCATGAAAGAGCCTATGAGTTCTCCAGAACCTGCACTTCTAAGGAAAAGGGGACCTATGTAGGTTGATTGGGGTCTAATAAAGGCCCGAAGAGTCGATCTGAATCACTGATTTGAATGATCCTAGACCGGGAGGTCGCGCAGCTTTGAGGTGAGAAGGGGGGTCTTCATCACTTAGGCTTCTTGTATCTTTAGAGTTTGGTGCTCCATTTGGAGTTTCACTGTAGAAACTCTTTCAAGGGGTTGAAATTTTTCTACTTTGTGTAACCATTATTTGATATGCCTTCATAATCCATAACCTCTTCAAGAAAACCTATAGGAGGGGATTTTTCCATATAATTTTCATTCATGATATACTCTACATATATCACTGGATATTCCTAAGTATGGGGGGTTAATATATCCTTGTAAAATTTCGTAATCCATTAAAGTACGAGAGCTAAGGTATTGAGGGAAGAAATTTGTAAGGATTGTAGTTTACTTAATATTGATTGGAAGTATACCATATAATAGAACAAATCAAAGCCCTAAATATTCTCTTTTCAATGGAATTGGTTTGGTGGAAATCTGAGGACCATATCAAAAGATAGTTTCTTTACAATCCACATGAATGCCATAGAAAAACCCTAAAATGCATTATTTTAAATTAGTGATATCTTCACTTTTCGAACTCTAATTTAGACGGGTTTTTTTTTAACTTGGTGTTTTTGTGAGAGAAATTCAAATATACAAGTGGTTTTTCAAATTTTTCTAAGAAAGATACATGAATTGATCTAAGTGTCACATCCCTCTTTTCCCCTTTGAAAACCTACAATATAGAAAGAAAAAAAAAATCTATCTTTGGGCCCAAGAAAAAGCTCTAATACCACTTGTTAAGTACCTTAGATATGAAAATGCTATCGTATACAATATATCCAAGAATAATATAGATAATCCCCTTTACTTTATTATATAAAAATACCCTTAAGGTAGGGAAACACCATATAATGATCCTTTTATGGAAGGAATCCAATCCAATTCACTTGCCTCTTAAGGTTGGGCCTTATTTAATAATAATAAACATATTGGACATAATCCACCTTATATTTATTGGCCTCCATTATTATTACTCTAATGAGCCCATTACACCCCTAGGTTTTACACACCAAATTCCCACACTACTAAGTGTCATGCTTATGTATCGTATTCTACTAAGTGTTGCACTTGTGTATCACTTATGTATCACATTCTACTAAGTTTCTTAAGTGTCGTATGCACCTTAATAATTGTTGCATGCACTTTATCAAGTGTCATATGCACCTTACTAAGTGTCGCATTCACTTTATTAAGTGTCACATGCACTTTATTAAGTGTCACATGCACTTTATTAAGTGTCACAACTTTAACACCATGGAAGAAAATTTGTCATAATCCCTAGTCATTATGGAGGAGAAAAAATCATCATGAGAAGGTTGAAACAATACCTTTAACCTTGATATTTTGAAATTTTTTGAAGGTCAATACTCCCATTCCCATGTATAGGAAGTGTTGAACTCTTATAGGGAGTGTTGTCAATGCTCTGTGCTCAATGTTGGGGGAGCGTTGACTTAGTTAGATGGATTATGGCTATCCCACCTTATTCTAAGGGTTAGTTCTGAGAGGATGAGGTCAAGTATTCAATTCATATCTCATTGCTCCATCCTAGGCACAAGATCCAAACCTTATGGAGTAAAATCCTCAACCATTTCCCAAAATAATTCATGGTGGTTAAAGCCTCCAACTCTTATATAATGAGTGCATTCCAAGGTGAAAGGGGAGGAGAATCCATGAGAACATCATAATTTTTATCTTGAGACAATTAGAAGAGGGTTGGATAGGAGAGCTTGGAGGAGCTACTGTAACATCAACATTGGAATGTAAGTGATTCACTATGGCTTTCCATTAATACATAACTTGGTCTATTCCCTTCATGTTTTGTGTCATTGGCTCATGCATGCCTATTGTTCTGAAATTCATTATGGATAGATCAATTTTCACTTTAAAATCTAGTGTAGAGGAAGGTGGTTTCTCTCTATTCTTTGCATGTTTCTCTCTTGTGCCTAGGAGCTTGGTCAACAAGGTCAAAGGCTAGAGCAGCAAGGACAACCATCGTAAGAAGGTAAGTCACCCATCTCTTTATTCTCATTTAATTGTCTAAATAGGTCTAAATGGAAGTTAGTGTCCATTTTTTTCTTCTGTCTTTTGATTAAAGAAGGGGTCTTGGTCCAAAGGGGGGTTTCAACTATCTACAGGGGGATCTTTACCATAACATTAAGGAGAATCATAACCAACATATGAACATAATTTATCTACCTTGTATATTGATCCATATACCATCTATTTATACACTTGAGTTCATAACCAATCTCGTTGAAACAATATTGATTTGGTCATGTTTGATCACCTTGCAAGTCATCCCCAAAGAAGTTATACAATATGCATTTTTTGTCCCTTTTTGCATCCAATTTTTTATAGTAAATTGGGTCATATCTGACTCTTCAAAACCTTTCAATCAGCCAGTCAACTTCTTATTCAATCCATTGATTAACATAAAAAAATTGGGTTTAATCACAAATTCCAACATCTCCCCTTCAACACAACTTCTTGGATGATGAGGAGGTGGCATTATAATTGAAACCTCCCTTAATGACATATTTCTAAATCCCATGTGTAGGTTGAAGTTTGACAAATATTTCCTCTATCTATGACTTTGTAAAGACATTAACAATCTGGTCATATATCCAACAATACACTAGAGTTAGTAACCACTTGCACCAAATGTCTGAGGTAGTGTACATGTAGCATAACGAGCTTCATCTTGTTGTGTCCAACATGTTTATGAATGGTTTGTATGACACTTGTATTGTCACAATACATTATACTTGATTGAAAAATCATACTATATTTAGGATGAAAAACATACCTAGAAGTTGACTTTTAATCATCCCTATCATGAGCGCAATTGGAGTATGTATATTTGACCAACTAATTCAAATATTTGTCAAAATACTTAATGCTAAGATGATACATACCTTTTATCTACTGAGAAACATCTTTTCAACCTTCTTATTTAGAAAGGAATTGTAGTTTTTATTCATAGTAGTCTTGCATTAATCATGTCATGTGGATCTGCATATGTTTCAAATCACATGTGTTTAGAGCACATGGCATGAGTATAACATTAACTCTTGTTTCTATCCCCGAGTCTTCCTTAAACTGTTGGAAATATTATTGTCATTTATGTCAAATATAGGGAGAGACTACATATGTCTAAGATAAAGATTGCAAGATGGAGATTGTTGGAAATATTGTTTTTGGATTTTCGATGCTCAGTTTGGATATCCTATCTTTGAAGGTATTTTTACTTTGAATGCCTAGCTCAAATGGGAGCATAGGATATATGGTTAAAAATTTTATTCCTAGAAATTTCCAGCAGTATATGACACTCCCTCTAAATCCATAGGAATGTGGACATATGAAATATTCTATCAGGTCGGCCCAACTAGAAAGTACATGTCGACCTAGCTAGTTTTACAAGTCGGCCCCATAAGTGAATGCATAAACACTATAAATACATTATAGAAGTGTGAGTTTGAAGAGTATACAAGCAAGAATATCAAGTACAAATGCGCATAAGATATTTGAGGTGCGCAAGAGGAACCAAGGAATATTATTGGGGTCTATAAGTGCACAAGAGGGGTTTTCTTGGAGTTTTAAGGGTGTGCTATGAAGGAAAAAGGTCTTTGATGATGTAGTCTTGAATCATATTATGGGAATGATGTTATGAGGTTCACTAGGGCATTAAGGATAAATTTTACTAGGGTTTGAAGCTATGTCTGGGGTATGAAGCAAGGAGAGGTACTAGAACATGAGAGTTAAGGGTATGATGATGATGTGAAATGCATGAGGTATTAAGTATGCAAGTGAAGTCAAAATTAATCTGTGTATGAAAATATTAGATTGGTACTTACACAAGTCTTACCAAGTTGGTGCTCAATTGAGGAAATTGGTGTCTCTAATAGGTTGGTGACTACACAATATCTTGTTGAGTTGGTGCTCAACTGAGGAGATTGGTGTCTCTAATAGGTTGGTGCCTACATAATATCTTGTTGTGTCAATGCTCAACTGAAGATATTGGTGTCTCTATTAGTTTGGTGCCTACAATCTTTGTAACAATAGGTTGGTGCCTATAGACATTTATAAAGATAATTTTTTGTGGTTTTCTCCCACAAGGGTTTCCAAATTAAACTTTGTATACTATGAATTGAGTTTACATGCATTTACTATTTTGAAGTTAATGAATGATTGATGCATGCAAATGTAAATTAAAAAGTATCTTATATTGATTCCCCCCCCTCAGTATAATCATAAGTTCAACAATTGGTATTAGAGCAGGTTCCTACGGAAATAATCTAACCAATGGAAGGTAGATCTCAGGAGCACACATGGCTGGTCAGGAAGGTTTCCTTACAAACCCTAGCTCATATGAAGAAAGTTATGGATATGTTTCTGATATTAACAAAGAATAATTCCTCTTCATGTCCATGGATATAAAGTCTATTAATATAGAAAATGAAG
>SNQJ01S0114127.1:3483-29758 GCA_010110895.2 Picea sitchensis | reverse complement strand
AGCACCAACTAGAAGGAAGCACCAACTCCCTGGTTTCTCTAGCACCAACTAGAAGGAAGCACCAACCTGTATACCAGAGAACAAGAGTTCTCCCTTGCACCACCCTGCCACCCTGGTTTCTCTGGCTGCAACCAGATGGAAGCTACAACTCCCTGTGTTCAAGCACCCACTTGAACCTATGAGGACAACAATCCTCCCTACCACCTCCCTTCCACCCTGAAACATAAATCTTTGCTACTGAAAATTATTACAGTGATATAATGTTCAACAATGGCTTACCAGACTCATCACTGTTCTGCTGCATTTTGTTGCTCTGTCTGCCTCACTGCCTTCCTGCACACATGACTTGTGTTGTCTGTTCTTCTGCCCTTTATACTCTCTGCACCATGTCCCTTCAATGCAACCTTCCTCTACTATGTATTTCTACTCCTGCGCTCTGCCTCCTTGCTCACACTTCAATCCTTCTACATGGCGACCACAACAACTCTAACAACGACGGAAACACTAACCCCATATCTTCTCTGTACCGTGTACTTATAGCTTATGTACACCTTGTGCATGCAATGTGCGCAATACCTCTGCATACTCACATCGCGCCGATATCCTCCACCTCTCGAGTGCTCTGCCTAATCATCATGGTAACTCTTCAACTTCTCTGGAGGTTTTCCCACGTGTTCAACATCACTGGGTGTTATGCTGAGATTCCTTAGCCTCTCTGGCAGTTGAGACTATTCGTCTTCTCTGGCATAGTCGAGCTTATCCTTTCTGTTTCAGTTACAGGCTCCAACCCTCATCCAGTTGTCAATTTCCTCCATGAATCATCTTCATTCCACTGACAGATTCCTTGTAACTCTTCAACTCCTCTGGAAATCACACAGAAGTCTCTTTGCATCCTCTGGTAGAAACCATCAATGGTTTCTAGTAGTTACACTGTGAGGATCAATATTAGCCCTTCAATCATGCTCATGTTCACCTGCACCATTGGATTGATTCCATGGGATTTGTCATTCATTTCGGCATTTCGACATTCGAAAATTCGGCATTCGTGTGACCATGCATCTCGACATTCCTAGTCGCGATCCCCAAAACCGAGCTTGGTTGCTCTAGCTCTTTCCTCCATCTCTCACAGATGTGACCAAGGGCTGTGACCACAGCCTTATGCATAAGGTGCTTTCGCGATTTCACATTTCGTGAGTCTGGAGATGAGGCATCTCTACTCTCCAAGTCGCGATCCCCGATACCCCGAAATGGCGTGGGATCAACGGTCCTGATCAACACTTGATCTGATGGCTCAGATCATTTCACGATTTCGCATATTGTGATTTTGACATTCCTATGGTGAATGTTCTTGTCACTTCCAAATCCCGATCCACGAAACTCCGTAAAGAATTCGTATCAATGGTCCAGATCACATCTTGATCTGACGGTTGCAATTACGTCGCGATATTGGAATTATTGATGTTAACATTCCTTGACATCTCCAACTCTTGATCCTCAAATTCCTGAAATGGACTTGGATTCAACGGTCCAGATTCAATCTTGATTCAACGGTTGTGATTGAATCACGAATTCGCCTATTGCGATTTCGACATTCTTGTTGCGTTGTTTTCTCTTCTCTCTATGTCGCGATTCACAAAACTCTGATATGGATTTGGCTCAACGGTCCAGATCTGATCTTGATTCAACGGCTACGATTAAGTCATGATTTTGCATATCACGAAATCAGGATTCCTGTTGCAATGTTTCTTTGACATCTCCAACACGCGATCCTCAAAACTCCGACATGGTGTAAGTCTGTTGACGTCACATGTGTTGAATACCTACCACGTGTCACCCTGATTCGTGACTTACATGTGCTTGGAATGTTGAATCAGTCTGACACTTGTCATTACCTGGTTGTGCCACGTGTTCCTAGCTGACGTGGTTTGTTGACGTGAGTCGGATCGACGGTCCAGATGTGATCTTGATTTGACTGCTCAAATTACATCGTGATTTTGCATATCACGAAATCGAGATTTCTATGGATGATATTACTTGTTATCTCCAACTCTCGATCCCCGAAACTCCGACAGGGAGTTGGATCAATGGTCCACATAACCCCCTGAGATGGACGGTCCTCCTGCTTTCGGGATTTTGTGAGCTCTCTACTCCTTGCACTTTAAAGAACGTGTAAGTTCTCCTCGATCCAACGGTGGTCGGACTCTGTGCTCGGATCTAACGCCTGAGATCTATCCTCCTCCTCAGCGTGCTCTTCTTGTCTATATTCATATTTGATGGCCCTCGTTCTGTCGGGAATTTTGGATGGGATCCCACGATCAGAAATGCTTCACAAACTTTACGGGAATGATGTTGATCATCGCTGCTGTACTCAAGCCATCATCATTGATGTACTTGCCATCAATGACAAGCATATGCTGCATGTAAAACATACCAAACATCCTCTACACTATCTCTTTTGATCTTATCAGGGTTGCTCTGCAGCGTCTTCCCAAAATACTTTTGGTGCCCGTTTGTTCTTCTTCCTATACTCAAGCCATCATCGCTGCTGTACTTTCCATCAATGACAAGCATACGCTACATGTTAAACATTTGCCAACATTTACGTGGAAACCCAAAGCGGGAGAAAACCACATAATGATTTTTCTTATATTTCTTGAAGAATTACATTCATTGAAAGCACCAACTTCCTTTGTTTTCCAACTGCAATTGGAAGGAGGCTCCAACCCCCTAGTTTCTCAAGCTACAACCTGAGGGAAGCTCCAAATCCCCAATTCTCTGGCTACAACCAGAAGGAGGCTACAACCCCCTATGTTCTCTAGCTACAACCAGAAGGTGGCTACAACCACCTTTCATTGCCCCATCCAACCTCCCTGACGTATAAGTAGAATGATGGAACCACTGTCACACTATCACTGTGAGATATACTATTGTAAACCTTTACCAATCAACCTACACCAAACAACCTGTACCAATAACCTGAACCATGCATCAACCTATACCTCAACCTATAATCAACCTGTACCATAAGCAAGTGCATCAACCATGCACCAACCTGTACGAAACAACCTGTAATAAACTTGTACCATAAACAAGTGCATCAACCATGCATCAACCTGTACAAATAACCTGTCACAACAACTTATCGAAACAACCTATCACAACAACCTGTCTCATCAATATTATCAACCAAATCATATCTACTCACCAAGATCAATCACCAAGACAACTCTCAAATATGTGCATCAACCAAGCATAACAAAATAACTCATAATCATCACCAAGATCAATATGTGCTTCTAATAATATACCAAGACAAATATGCTACATCGTCCATAAACCATGTGTCAACAATACTACTAAAAAGTGTCTCCAACCATGTACCAAGTATGTACCAATCATGTATCAACTACTCATCAACTATGACTCATCAATATGTACCAACATCATGAACTATACACCTCATGTATGTGCCAACTAATCAACTATTTGTCTCAACCATGTACCCAACATGTGCCTCAACCAAAACACCTCATCAATTTCATAATCCAAATATGATTTGTAACTCTATAATAGAATTGGTGTATATGATCACATACCTGCAAACCTTCCTTAACTTCTAACAACAAGAGACTAGCATTTTCATCAAACTTTACTTTAGTCTCACATGACTAGTTTTGGATTAGTCAACAACCCTAACTTGAAATAATCATAACGATGTACCTGTAATGAATAAATATCTGAAAATAGTACAAATTGTTATTCAGTGTGTTTTGTGCAACTCCTCCAGGTGTCACTACTTGGAACCTCTCAAAAAAGGATTTATAGGAAAAATGGCATACCTTGTTGAATTCTTGCTTATTCTAGAAAGCAAACTTGTAGAGGGTGCCCCGCACGAAATATTTGTTGTATGGATATGAAAATTTTACACAGAATAATAAAGACTATACTCTAACGAAATTTTTTTGTCTTTATTAATTTGGATCTGTTATGAATAATTTATGACGTTTTTACCCGAAACACTTGTTTTAGACTAGTTTCAGGACTAGCCACAAACCCTATTTTCCACGGAGTGTAACTCCAAAACTACAACGACCCACAAGCTGAAATTCGTACCACAACTACTTGGATATGTTTTATCAATGGCCTATCCATTTCACAGTCTGAATCATTCTATAAAAAAAATTATTGCGGAAATGGTGAGATGGCCTGTAAATAACATACCTTAGAAAGCATCATCAAATTTTTTTATCCTCCCTTGAATTTCGGCCTTCTTTACTTCACCTTCTCTCTGAAATTTGGCTTAGATATCCCTTGGTTACCTCAGTCACCTGTATATATTCAATATTCTCAAGTGTGATATTAAATGAGAGAGCTTTGTGTCTTATTTATACTTTCATGTAGCTTCCTCAAGGGGTTACCTTTTAACCATCTTAACCCACTTTCCTTATTTTAGGGTTAACCAACTTCTAACCACTTGTCCAATTAATAATTTATCCATTAAATTTATTATTTAAATAATTTATTTTGTATCCACTTTGACTTATATTACACTAATCACTTCACTTTACCTCAAGGGGTTACCTTCTAACCATATTAAACCACTTTCCTTATTTTAGGGCTAACCCACTTCTAACCACTTGTCAACTTAGTAATTTCTCCATTAAATTTATTATTTAAATAATTTATTTTGTATTCTATTTGAATTATAGTACACTCATCACTTCACTTTATTATTTAAATTCTAAAAATCTCTTAAACCACTTTGATTACTTTGACCTTTTGGGGCTTCTAGACGACTCATGAGGGTTCTCCAACTTCACATGGCCATAAATATCTAATCGTGAAGAGTTATGTGACGTTCCACATACCACTGGAAATAGAATGACATGTACTATCCATATAGAATAGTCTTGTCTTCAAATATATAAAAACTCATACCATTATCCATCAAACAAACTTGGGTCCATTACCCAAACCTGGGTTCTCCAACTTCTCATGGCCATAACTCTCTAACTGTGAGAAGTTATGTGAAGTTCCACATACCACCGGAAATGGAATGACATATACTATCCATCTAGAATAGTCTATAGTCTATAACATTCATGGAAATGGAATGAACACTTAGTAATGATAACATTCATACTTATACTACTCATAAATGTTTCTATCTATCCCCCTTTGACATCAATGGAAAAGGGTATCTCCCTTTGGGGATTCTCCCCCTGACTGAACTCTCCTTGGGGCTGCTCCCCCTATCTATGTGCCTTTGATTTTTCTTTGTGTTTATAAGCCTCTAATTACTCTCTTTCCCTTCATATGAATAATATCTCCCCCTTTGACAAAGGGAATCACTCTGAAGTCATATCTCTCATTCTTCCCTTGTGACAATCGCTCCCCTTGGAAACATACCTCTATGCTCTCTCTCTAAGCATTTACCTTTGCATCTGATAAATTTCTCCCCCTTTGTCCTATTTATGGTGCTTCCTCATGTATATCTAATACATATAAGATAAGCATTCAAAATCATTCATTTTGGAGTAGAAATTACTCCTAGTCTCTGGCGAAGTTACTCAAGGGCTTCCCGTGGAAGCAATTTTGTAAAGATGTATGCCACTTGTTCTTTTGTTCCCACATATTCAACTCTGATGTTCTTCTCTGCAACCTGTTCCTATAGACAATGATACTTGATTGGAATGTTCCTTGTCTTGGAGTGCATTAACGGGTATTTTGAGATACTGATGGCGCTTGTATTATCACAATAGATTGGAATGGGCTCATCATACACAACCTGTATATCTGTCAAAGTTTGTTTCATCCATAGAACCTGTGTACAACATGTTGTTGCTACAATATACTCTGCCTCGACTGTAGATAAATATATTGATGCTTGTTTCTTGCTTAGCCAAGATACTAAACACTCACCCAAGTAGAACACTGCTCCACTAGTGCTTCGTCGGCCATTAATGCAACCTGCCTAATATGCATCTATGTAGGAAATAAGTGATAGCTCCTTTCCTTTTAGATACCATAATCCAAACTCTTCTGTTCCTTTGAGATATCTGAAAATCCTCTTCACTGTTAATACATGTGATTCCTTTGGTGCTGCTTGAAATCATGCCACCTGTCCAACTTCCTGCATTACATCTAGTCTGGATGTTGTCTAATATAGAAATCTACCAATCATTGACCTATATTGCCTCTGGTCTGTAGACTTTGAAACATCATCTTTGCTCAACTTGCAACTGGTTTACATAGGAGTGGTAACTAGTTTGCAATATTCCATTCCGAACCTCTTTAGCATTTTTTTGATATACTTAGTTTCAGAAATAAAAATTCCTTGGTTTCTTTGACATATCTGAAGACCCAACAAAAAAGGATAGTTCTCCAAGCAATGAAATTTCAAATTCATTCTACATATCCTTTGCAAATTTCTGGCTTAACTTGTCATTAATACTTCCAAAACAATATCATCAACATAAATTTCAATTAATAAAATATTACCTTAACTTACCTTGATGTAGAGGTTGTTGTTCGCGCTTCCTTTCCATAGTTCATAGAGAGTTTTGTCATTGTTGTTTCTGAGCATTACTCTATTTTGAATGTGAATTGATGTATGCATTGCATGTGTCCAAAAAATATTTGTCAATTTGGAATCCATTAGCATTGTTCGAGCCATTTCCTATGTAATTATCATCCATTATGATAATGTTCCTTTGTCTCTGAACCACTCTCTAAACCAATATATGAATCCATGATCTCGTCCACTATCATATATCTGTCCAAACCTACTAAGTGTTCTTACGAATCCATCATTGTCCATACTTTCCAAGACTCTACTTGCACAATTGTCCATAATGATGACCCATTTATCACTATACTATCATGAAGTCTTGATTAATCTATCAAACTGTACTTCTGCTAACTGATTTATTTGAATCTTTCTTCTCAAACTCTGCAAGTTGCTCGAAGGATGGTTCTTTGGTCTGTCACAACTATCACATAGAATCCCCATGTCTAATATTCATATTACTTGGGAGTCTCTAAGATGGATGGCTCATAACAATTCCTACTCTGATGTGTATTCATCATCATCTTCATTGGTAGATTCATTATCTCTTTGAGCTCTGACTTCTTTCTTTCTGTCTGTGGATTCATCTTTCACTACAATGCCTGAAAGTACAACCTCTTGAAACTATTCCTTATTTACCTGTCCTTCCTTTCTTTAAGTTATTTTCCAAACCTTTCTGTATTTGACATCTTTCTTTTTCTCTGTATAATTTTCTTCATCTCATTTTATTTCCAATCTTGCGATCTCTGGTACCTGGTCTTTGTTCACCTGTTCTTCCCATTTTCTTCTCCATACTTTCTTATATCTGATATCAGTATTCTCTTTCATGGAAGTATCGATCATGCTTCTACAATCACTGACTATGTGTCCATAGTTATGACATTTGTAACACTCAATGTTACGTGCGACCACATAGGCACTTCGTGCTTGAACATTTCTTTTATAATCACTGCAATCTGCAACCTTTTGTCCAAAGTTAGTACAATAAAAACAATGTCCATAAAATAAATTTGCATACCTGGGAGTGAATGATCTTCTTTGTGGTGTAGTCCTTCTGAATTTTTGCCATGACTGATCATGATCATGATTGAAGCTTCTTTGTGGCTTGAACATGGATAGTCTTTTTGAAGATGTATCTTCAATAGTTTTCTTAGATTCTGGTTGACCATGATTCCTTCCTTTGAGTACTTCTACATAACTCTTTCTATTTTCTTCATTCTTCTTTTCTATCAACCTAGAGTGCTTCTCTTCATTCTATATAACTAATGTGGATGTTTTTGTCTCTTCAACATTCTTGTTGAGATTGACTATTTTACTTCTCAATGTGACAACTTCTTCTTCAAGCTTCTAAACCTTTTCTTCTTTCTTCATTATCTGAGACTTCATGACTTCTTTTGTTCTTTTCGCTTCTTCAAGATGAATTTTTAATGTGATTATTTCTTCTTCAAGTCCTTTCTCTTCTTGACCAAACTCTGCCTCAAGCTGGTTTAGATCGTTAGTTCTTTCCTTAAGATGATCTGTCAATATCTTCTCTCTCATTTCTGCTTTTTCTTTCTGTGTTGCTATGTACCTGTAATGAATAAAGATCTGAAAATAGTAAGAATTGTTATTTAGTGTGTTTTGTGCAATTACTCCATGTGTCACTACTTGGAACCTCTCAGAAAATGATTTATAGCAAAGATGGCATACCTTGTTGAATTTTGTCTTATTCTAGAGAGCGAACTTGTAGAGGGTGCCCCACACAAATATTTGTTGTATGGATCTGAAAATTTTACACAGAATACTACAAAATGTACTCTAACCAAATTTTTTTGTCTTACTTAATTTGGATCTGTTATGAATAAATTATGACGTTTTTACCCGAAATACCTGTTTTAGACTAGTTTCAGGACTGGCCACAAACCCTATTTTCCATAGAGTGTAACTTCAAAACTACAACGACCCACAAGTTGAAATTCGTACCACAACTACTTGGATATGTTTTCTCAATGTTCTATCCATTTAACAGTCTGAATCATTCTATAAAAAAAATTATTGCGAAAATGGTGAGATGGCTTGTAAATAACATACCTTAGAAAGCATCATCAAAATTTTTTATCCTCCCTTGAATTTCAACCTTCTTTACTTCACCCTCTCCCTGAAATTCGGCTTAGATATCCTTGGTTACCTCAGTGACCTGTATATATTCAATATTCTCAAGTGTTATATTAAATGAGAGAGGATTTCCTCTTATTTATACTTTAATGTAGTTTCATCAAGGGGTTACCTTTTTTGATTAAGGTTGGTTGTCATTGATGTCAACCCTTGAAGAAAGCCCCATAGCACAAAGGTTTGGGTAATGAACCCAATATTTTTTTATGTAAATATGACTCATTATTTTTTTTTCATGGTTGATAAGAAGTAAATATGGATGAACTCCAAAGTGGTCCCCTTATGGTGAAATCCCTCACGGGAAGACACTTTGTGGAGTAAGAGAACCCATGATTAATTATGGAATAATGAGATGAAGGATAGTGAATTTGTCAGGGAAACTATCCTAGATGGATAGTTCTTGTCATCCCATTCCCCATGGTATGTAGAATGCCACATAACTTCTCACGGTTAGAGAGTTATGACCATGTGAAGTTGGAGAACCCAGGTTTGGGTAATCGACCCAAGTTTGTTTGATGGATAATGGTATGATTTTTGCTATATTTGAAGGTAATAATATTCTATATGGATATTGCATGTCATTCCATATATGGTGGTATGTGTAATGTCACATAACTTCTCACGGTTTGAGATTTATGGCCTTACAAAGTTGGAGGACCCTCATATGTCATCTAGAAGCCCCAAAAGGTCAAAGTAGTCAAAGTGGTTTAAAAGATTTTAAAAGGTAAATAATAAAGTGAAGTGATGAGTGTTTTATAATTAAAAGTGAATACAAAATAAAATATTTCAATAATAAATTTAATGGAGAAATTAGAAGTGGGTTAACCCTAAAATAAGGAAAGTGGGCAAAGTGACCTAGAAAATGTTTTTAAGGAAGCTACTTGGAGAGTATAAATAAGAGGCAAGGCTCTCTCATTTTAATCACACTTGAGCATATTGAATATCTATAGGTGTTTGATGTAACCAAGGATATCTAAGCTGAATGTCTGAGGGAAGGTGAAGAAAAGAAGGCCGAAATGCAAGGAAGGATAAATTCTTTTGATGGTGCTTTCTAAGGTATGTTATTTACAGGTCATCTCATCATTTTCGCTATAATGTTTTTTATATAATGATTCAGACCTTGAAATTGCTATGAAATTTATAAAACATATCCAAGTATCTGTGGTAAAAAATTCATCTTGTGGTTCGTTGTATTTTGAGAGTTACACTCCGTGGAAAATAGGGTTTGTGGCTAGTCCTGAAACTAGTCAAAAACATGTGTTTCGGGTAAAAACGTCATGACTTAGTCATAACAGATCCAAATTCAGTGAGAAGAAATGTATTGGTTAGGGTATAGTATTTAGTATGTTATGTAACAGTTTCAGATCAATTCAACAAATATTTGTTGTGGGGCACGCTCTACAAGGTCGCTCTCTAGAATAATCCAAAATTCAGCAAGGTATGTCATTTTTGCTATAACTCATTTTCTGAGAGGTTCCAAATAGTGACACCTAGAGGAATTTCATAAAACACATTGAAGAACAATGTGTATCAGTTTCAGATATTTATACATTACAGATACAAAGTTATGATTACTTCAAGTTAGGGTTGTTGACTAATCCAAAACTAGGCATGTGAGACTAAAGAAAAGTTTGATGAAAATGTTGGTCTCTTATTGTTAAAATTAAGGAAGATTTGCAGGAATGTGATCATATACACCAAGTCTATTATAGAGCTACAAATCATATTTGGATGATGAAATTGATGAGGGCTTTTGGTTGAGGTACATGTTGAGTACATGGTTGAGACAAGTAGTTGATGAGTTGGCACATAGATGAGGTGTATAGTTGATGATGTTGGTACATATTGATGAGTAGTTGAAACATAATTGGCACATACTTGGTACATGGTTGGATGCACTTTTTTATGGTACAGGTTGATTACAAGTTGTTTGGTACAGGTTGGTGCATGGTTGATGCACTTGTTTATGGTACAAGTTGATAACAAGTTGAGGTACAGGTTGATGCATGGTTAAGATTTATTGGTACAGGTTTACAGTGGTATATCTCACAGTGATACCGTGACAGTGGTTCGATCATTCTACTTCTACTTCAGGGTGGTTAGATGGGGCAAGGTCAGGTGGTTGTAGCCACCTTCCTGTTGTAGCCAAAGAACATAGGGGGTTGTAGCCTCCTTCTGGTTGTATCCAGAGTATTGGGGAGTTTGAGCTTCCTTCAAATTGTAGCCTAAGAAACTAGGGGGTTGGAGCCTCCTTCCAGTTGCAGTTGGAAAAAAAAGGAATTTGGTGCTTCCAATGAATGTAATTCTTCAAGTCATATAAGAAAATGTATTCTGTGGTTTTCTCCCGCTTTGGGTTTCCACATAAAACACTGGTGTGTTGTGTATGTGTATGATTTTTTATTTGTTCATTGCTCATTATTGGATGATAATTCTACATTGACATAACACTTGGATTATTTGGTTAAAAATGATTAGATTTCTCTATTACTGATTCACCCCCCCTCTCAGTAATCTAATAATTGGTATCAGAGCAGGTTCCTTCAGAAATCAGTTTAACCACTGAAAGGTAGATCATGGAGAGAAACAACTTGTATAAAGATGGAATACCACAGTTTGATGGACAAAAGTATGCTTTTTGGAGCATAAGGATGAAGACATATATAGAGGAACAGGGATTTGAAATTTGGCAATCAATTGTAGATGGATACAAAGCACTGACAGTTCAACCAAGAAATGACCAAGCAGTGAAACTTCATCAGAATAATTGATACGGATTATTTTTGGCACGAAATGAGATTAGAGATATAATAAAGAAATGCGCAGAGATATCACAGATATTCAATAATATAACAGAAATGTATCAGAGATGCATCCATAAACACATATATACAGTAATACATGATTTCTATTAATGAAAGAAATGTACAGAGACTGTAAAAATACGGAGTGAAAGACTCGCTAGAATGGTGGCAGTTTATCTCTGAGAAGAGATGTGACGGCTACTTCCATTTGCAAGAAGATGATTACAATGAGGCTCTGAAGGCATTTTTACAATAAACATGAATGCCAAAATTCCTAGACATCCAAAAACCTAACCCTAGGAGATGAAGCGCCAAAAGTCATGTGGGCCCCATTTGAGAAAGTTAGTAGATCAACTTCCCGAGGTTGTAGCTTTTGCATACAATCTTTGTTTTAGGCCTATGATAGCTCATTGGAAAGGTATCTTCGAGGAGATAAATTTTGGGGGCTCAATCATGTCTTTAGATATCATAGAGAAACTCAATATCGAAAAACCTTCATTTGGGCCCTCAAAATGGCCCCGGAAGTTAAAAACTGCTAAAAATAGTAAATTGCCAAATTTCCGAGAAAACTATTTTGAGCTAGTCGAAAAAGGTGGGTGGCCACTGATATCCACTTGGATCAATAATTCCAAAGCCACAAATGCACTTCTGAAAGGTCTCAGTGAAATGATATTCACCAAAGTTGCACATTGTAAATCTGCTAAAGAGATTTGGGACAAGCTTCGAAATATTTATGAAGGAGATACAAAAGTCAAAGCATCAAAGCTTCAAACTTACAAGGGTTAGTTCGAACAACTAATAATGAAGGAAGATGAGAATATTGCATCCTACTTCTTACGAGTCGATGAAACAATGAATGCAATCATAGGATTGGGAGAAGAAATCGAAGAATCTGTAATTGTTCAAAAGGTATTGAGATCTCTTCCTATGTGATTTAACCCTAAGATATAAGCACTAGAAGAAAGATCGGATCTAAACTCAATAAGCATGGATGAACTACATGGAATATTCACAGCATATGAAATGAGAACTGAACAGGAAAATCCATATGTAAAAGAAGCAGCCTTCAAAGCATCCAAAAGATCAAAGCAAAATAAAGAGCAACAAGAAGAATATAGCAGCAATAGTGATGTCTCGGAAGATGATGAAGAAGTGGCAAACTTCGTCAAAAGACTGAACAAGGGAACCGATGGTAGGTATAGAGGTAAGCTTCCTTTAATTTGTTTTAATTGTGATGGTATTGGTAATTTTGCTAACAAATGTCCTCATAAGAAAAAGACAAATGATGAAGGTTACTCAAAAGGCAAACAAACATATAAAGGGAAAATAACTACAAGGAAATTTTTCAAGAAAAGCTTATGCACCAAAGAAGACATCTCATCATCAGATGAAGATGAATTCAGTGACAGTGAGATAGGAAGAGTTCTATTCATGGCAATAGAAGACTCTGATGAAGAAGACTCCGAAGAAGAAGACTCCGAAGAAGAATATGAAGAAGCCAAAGAATTTGAAGAAGAAATTGAAGATGCAGAAGTTGACTTTCGAGAAGAATTAATGTGTGCCATAGAAGTTATTAGAAGAGAAAAGAAGAAAAACAAGAAACTACAAGAAGAACTAGAAAAGAAAGAAGACACTCAAGAACTAGAACAAATGATCACAAAATTTAAGGTTCAAATAGAAGAAGATAAAAGAATTGAAGAAGCACTCAAAGAACAGCTAGAAGAAAATGACAGGATCATTGGAAACTTGGAAGCAGAGATTGTCACACTAAGAAAGGATATTCAAATGAAAAATATGCAGAATAGCTCAAAAGTTTTGGATGACATTATTAGCAGTCAAAAATCTCATTTTGATAAGACCGGACTTGGATACAATTAGACAGAAAATGGATCAATCTCCAAAACAACAAAGCAAGAAACATATCCAAAAATCTATGCAGAAACAATCAAAGGGGATAAGAAGATATACAAGGAAGATTACAGGGACACTCCTCCACCGAGAAGATTGAAATTTCCAAATAAAAAACAGACAGATAGGCCTCAAGAAGAAGAAGGATTCATAAGAGCACCTCCTTTCAGAAGATCTTCAACTCCTAGATATCAAACTATATTTTTTGGTTTATGTTATGCATGTAATAATTTTGGACATAAAGCTGTGAATTGCAGAGCTAACAACATGAACAACAACAACTTTGAGAATTATACACAAAGGGGTTATTCAAGAAGGCCTAGTGAAACACAGAGAAGAAGTTAAAACATGTTTAAATCTTTAAGCAATGAAGTGGAATGTTACAAATGTAACAATTTTGGACACATGACCAAAGAGTGTAGAATGAAAATCCCTCCTAAAGAACCTCAACGGAATAAGAACGGTCACAAACAGGAAACACAGAAAAGGACATGGATAATAAAACAATATGAGTATAGCAATGAAGAATGCACACTCGTTCTACAAGCTAAGCAGAAGAAATGTGGTTGGTATGTTGACAGTGGGTGTTCAAAACACATGACAGGTGATAGAGACAAGTTTCTTACATTACGAAAGGAAAGAGATGGATCAGTCTCCTTCGAAAATGATGATTCAGCCAAAATCATTGGAAAAGGCACAATCTGAATTGGGAACAAGAATGAAAAGGCAGAAAATGTTCTACTAGTAGAAGATATGAAACATAATATTCTAAGTGTGAGTCAAATGTGTGACCAAGGTCATAAAGTGACTTTCGATTCACAAAAGTGTGAGATAAGAAAAAAAGGTTCAGGGAGATTTATTTCTACAGCTGTAAGAACTTCAAGCAACATATATGTGTTAAGTGAAATTGGAAATGAAAAGTGTTGTCTAGGAAAGGAAGATGAAAGTTGGCTATGGAACAAAAGAATGGGTCACGTGCATTTTGATAACCTTGTCAAAGACAACAAAAGAGAAGAAGTCATAGAAATTCCCCAGATCACGAAACCAACAAACACTTTATGCAAGCATTGTCAATAAGGAAAGAAAACAAATACTAGGTTCAAATCAAAGGAATATTCAATGACAAGACCATTAGAAATTGTGCATATTGATCTATTCGGACCAACTACAACAAAGGGATTGAAAGGTGAGAGATACTTTATGTTATTAGTTGATGATTATACAAGAATGACTACAATTTTCTTTCTCAAGAATAAGTCAGAATCTTTTGAAAACTTCAAGATCTACAAGGAAATGGCTGAAAATGAAATGGAATCAAGAATCAAATGTTTGAGATATGATAATGGAGGAGAGTTCACCTCAAAGGAATTTATGGACTACTGCAGCAATCATGGAATAAAAATGAAATTCTCCATTTCTAGGACACCTCAACAGAATGGAGTTGTTGAAAGAAAGAACTGGACAATACATGGCTCGAACAATGCTAATGGATTCAAAATTGACAGATATTTTTGTGGATTAAGGTTGGTTGTCATTGATGTCAACCCTTGAAGAAAGCTCCGTAGCACAAAGGTTTGGGTAATGGACCCAATATTGTTTGATGTAAATATGATTCATTATTGTTTTGTCATGGTTAATAAGAAGTAAATATGGATGAACTCCAAAGTGGTCCCCTTATGGTGAAATCCCTCATGGGAAGATGCTTTGCAGAGTAAGAGAACCCATGCTTAATTGTGGAATAATGAGATCAAGGATAGTGAATTTGTCAGGGAAATGATCCTAGATGGATAGTGTTGGCGTTGAAAGTCACTCCTGGATTGCAACAGGAGCAGAGCCCAACGCCCATCAGTTTATGTCACCATAAATTTAATGGGTGATCGAATGGGTAGAGACCTAGAAAGGAATCGCTCTAATTCAGGGACCAGGTCTGGTATGTAAAGAACAAAGAGGTCTTGATCTAACTTTCGTCAGTGAGTTGATTGTAAAATGAGTAGATGGAAGACTTAATGAGATGAGTGAGCAAGACAGCCTTGGGCATCTGGCCTTTCAGTAGCTTGAGGAAGAAAAACTCAGAATACAAGATCCTCTTGGTTCAGAGCTTCAGGGAACTGAAGGGTGACTTGAATGGATCCTCCAATTCCAAATCATTCAGCGTTGAGAAAATACAAGAAATGATTAGAAACAATGCAACTATTACAATGATCCAACCTACATCATCCTATAATAATGCAACTCGACTGGATCCTCCAATTCCGAGTTGTTCTAACACAGTGTAAACAAAGAGATGGAAAGAAGATGGCATTCATAAGGCAAGAAGTCTGAAGTGCCAATACATAACCAGAGAAACCAGTGCTTCGTTAAAACTTTTACAATCGGGAGCCTAGCTCAACCATCGATGATTACAAAAATAGAAAAACTGAGTAGATATACTCAGAAAAATTCGCCCAACAGAGGCGTGCTCGGACCTCCAAGGTGTGGCGTCCCTTCAGTCAAACTTGGATGGAAATCCTTCGTTAGACGCCACCTTAAATTAGCATGGCTCTTGCAGGGGGGACCTACACACAAGGGTACCACAGGTTGATTTCTCCAGGCCTCCCATACCTTCCATTTATGGATCGAGCTGAGGTTTCATCTACCTGCTCGATTTTCATTAACTGCTTCCCCAAGGAGTGGACGAGACGATATTCTTAGGAGAAGACCACGTGCCTGCTCTCTAAGGCTCAGAGGTTGGCCTCCCTTTCTTCTGGCACCGCCCTCAATGTAACCCAGGGCCATGACCTAGTGCCTCTCTCTAAGGGTGCTTTGACATTTCATCTTTCAGGGATTTCTACTTCCTTTGCCTTCAAATTTCCTGGTGCCCAATCTCGCGAAACAACCTTTCAGGATCAATGGTTGGATCGACTTTAAAATTGACGGCCACGATCATCTTTCCTTGAACGCATTGGCTCCACGCCCCTCATCTGCTTTGTCCCTTTTCCATATGACCCAGTTCTATGACCGTGGGCTCACATCCAGAGGCACTTTCGGCACTTCGTGTTTCGTGGATGGGAAGGAGCTTATCCTAGTTCTTCAAAGTCGTGATGCACGAAGGAGCAATAGAGCCCAATCATGCACCACATGTCCCTCCTTGATCATACGGACTTGAACTTCTTCGACGATATTGTGGGCCCAAACCCTAGATGCCTTCAGCGCTTCGCGTCTCGTGGATGGGAGGGAGCTGATCCTTGCCTCTTCAAAGTCACGATGGGTGAAGTGGCGATAGAGCCCAATCGTGCGCCATGTGTCCCTCTTTGATTGGATGACCCAGATCATCTTCGATGATACTGTGGGCCCGAGTCCTAGATGCCTTCGCATCTCTCGTTTTGCGGCTGGGAGGAGGCTGGTCCTTGTTCTTCAAAGCCACGATGCACAAAGAGGTGATAAAGCCTAATCGCGCACCACGTGTCCCTCCTTGATCGGACGGCCTGGATCATTTCGGCGAGACTGTGGGCGTGGGTCCTAGACTCCTTCGCATCTCACGTTTCACGGCTAGGAGGAGGCTGATCCTCACTCTTCAAAGTCACGATAGGCGAAATGGCGATAGAGCCCAACCGTGCGCCACGTGTCCCTCCTTGATCGGATGGCCCTAAACTTCTTCAACGATACTATGGGCCCGAATCCTAGACACCTTTGGCGCGTTGCGTCTCACAGCTGGGAGGAGGCTGATCCTCATTCTTCAAAGTTGCGATGTGTTAAGAGGAGATAGAGCCTAATCATGCACCACATGTCCCTCCTTGATCGGACGGCCTGGATCATTTCGACGAGATTGTGGGCCCAACACTGGGCGCCTTTTGCACTTTGCGTTTCATGGCTAGGAGGAGGCTGATCCTTGTTCTTCAAAGTCACAATAGGCGAAGCGGCGATAGAGCCCAATCGTGTGCCATGTGCTCCTCCGGGATGGATGGCCTGGATCATTTCAGTGAGATTGTGGGCCTGACACTGGGTGCCTTCGGCACTTCGTGTTTCACGACTGGGAGGAGGCTGATCCTTGTTCTTCAAATTCACAATGGGCGAAGTGGTGATAGAGCCCAATCGTGTGCCACGTGTCCCTCCCACATGCTAAAACTCGTGCAACTTCCTAGCTCTGGCTTACCCGATGACCGACGATCTGCTCCATCGATCGATCCTCTCCGCTGAATCCCGGATCACCCATCTACTAACACTTAAGCCCGAAATGGACTTTTTCTGTGTGTTGCGCTTGGCGCTCATGCCTGCGGCCTTTGAATAAAATGCATTTGATGGGTTCTTTAAGCCTCATTTCTTCACATTTACGCCACGGGCTCGAATCTTGGAGAGAAAACACCCCCTTGCAAGAATTTGTGCTAACATTAGGCTCCATGGGGGATAGATTCATTCCTGTGATGCTCTAAGAACTCATTTTGCAGCTTCAGTGCCTTCTGTTGGGCTATGGATTCAAGCTCAAAACATCCTGCTGAAAATACAGGCCGAAAAATAAAAGCAAAACAAAATAAAGATACATGCTCAAAGGAGCTTATTTATGTACAGTCCTAAACTAATAAAATCCTTTACATGGGGCTAGGTGAAAGCAAACTTCCACCATAGCCATTCAAGCAACTTCGTGAACAAAATTTCCTCCCTTTTTTCAACGATTACAAACAGGTGGTGTAACCATGATAGCAGAACGGTTACACTCTTCAACTCCTTCTTATAGACTGAAGTTGAGATGAAATAGGGTGGCTCCAAATTGTGAAGGAAATACAACTCCATGTATTCCTTCACAGGCTCATAGGACCAGTGGAAAACTCCAGAAAATTGGTGACATGCAACCTCCTCTGCTACACAGTTGTTCACGTGTGGCTGAATATCCCTGGTAAGCACCGGTGGGTGGACAAATAACGTAGGCTGACAGTTCTCAGGCGTTGGCTGCTTGCTAACTGGCTCTGGGAAAAAAGAAAAATTCTGCTCTGGCTCTCCTTCTCGGCTCTCCCAAGGGTCAGATTCATAATGGTCATAAACAGGACCCATGGAAAAACTATGTTCTTCCTCGTACTGCTCATCATCTCCTAAAGGACTGGGATGGCTGATTTCCTCGTGATAATTTTCCTTAGTGAACAAAGGACAAGTCTCTATGGTTTGTTCTTGGAAATCCAGCATATCGAGCTCAAAATCTGATTCGTAGCTGTCATACATAGGCTGGCTACTCTGATCAGCAAAAGGTGATGTGGGGTTCTGCTTCTCCTCTTCCAAATAATCATCAAAGTCGGGGGAGAACAAAGCTTCTCCAACTTGCAGAAATGGAACTATCCCCCGCTGCTCCATTTCGACCCCGAATGTAAAAACATCATGGGAAATCTCGTGAAGAAAAAGAGAACCATCCATTTCCACCATCTCTTCCTTTTTAAAATCTGAGATAATAGGCTCACCAGGAACATAAGCTAATGTCTCTATAGCTATGAAATCTTCAATATCCTTTTCAAAAGAGCTGCCAAGAACATTTGCCTCAAGGAATGGAAAATCCTCTTCGTCATCTACAGATTCCAACCTTTCTAATCGGGCAGAGAGATATTTCACCTGCTCCATTAGCTCACTTAGGGCGTCTTCTTCCTCCCTGGGATCTTCACCATCATCCATTGTAGAGATACCAAGAGCATCTTCTTCAAAGGCTGGAAAATCCTTTGCACATCGTTCAACTTCCCACCTATCCAGTTGGGCAGAGAGAGACTTTATCAGTTCCCTAACTTCACCAAAAGCATCTTCCTCCTCCCCAAGGTCCTCATCCTTATATCTTCTCTTATCCTCACAACCTTCATGAGATACAACCATATCTTGCTCACTGTCTTCACATCCCCCACAACAGCTATGACAGATAAAATTAGAGGAATAAAACTTTTGATAGTGCCTATTAAAAGTTGCATGAAATTCACTGAGTGAAGAAATGCTAGCAGGGGGTAAAGAACGATACCATTCACGATCATCCCCTGCTAACGAGAACATGAACATTTTTAGTAATACATCCTCATGATGTATCTCCCATTGATGCATGAGTTCATGAGACTCACAAAGATGTTGAGCATGGTTGTCCTCTTCATGCTCTCTAAATATGTGCAAATAATTGCCCCATTCATCTGGAGAAGGGACAACATTAGGAAAACTAGGAATGGCAGAAAAATTAAAAGGAGCAAACCTTCGAGCTAGGATTTTCTCCATTCTGAACCAGTGGAGTCACCAATCGATCCTCGAATCATGGAGTCGCCAGGTGAAAGATTCACAACTTTGAATATGCCTGGTCCTTGTTCACCATCAAAGGCCAAATCTTACATTGTTGTTACCCCAGGAAGCTTCTCAGGCTGAGAAAGCATCTCCTAAAACCTTCTCGAGAAAGCTCCTCTGGGTCAGCTTTCAGGCGTGCTAAAGTGGCCATAGCTGAAATAATGATGTAGAAGCCTTGGAGCCGCCACATTGGAGTCGGCAGGTGCACAGTAGCAATCTTTAAGGGCTTTGATGCCTAATGCACCTTCAGAATTAGAGGCTCAATGTCGTTCAATCCCAGGGAAAATCTTCAACTTCATCCCCGGTAATGACGCCAGAAATGTTGGCATTGGAAGTCACTCCTAGATTGCGACAGGAGCAGAGCCCAACGCCCATCAGTTTATGTTACAAAAAAATTAATGGGTGATCGAATGGGTAGAGACCCAGAAAGGAATCTCTCTAATTCAGGGACCAGGTCTAGTATGTAAAGAACAAAGAGGTCTTGATCTAACTTCCGTCAGTGAGTTGATTGTAAAATGAGAAGATGGAAGACTCAATGAGATGAGTGAGAAAGACAGCCTCGGGCATCATGCCTTTCAACAGCTTGAGGAAGAAAAACTCAGAATACAAGATCCTCTTGGTTCAGAGCTTCGGGGAACTGAAGGGTGACTTGAATGGATCCTTCAATTCCAAATCATTCAACGTTGAGAAAATACAAGAACTGATTAGAAACAATGCAACTATTATAGTGATCCAACCTACATCATCCTATAACAGCGCAACTCGACTGGATCCTCCAATTCCGAGCTGTTCTAACACAGTGTAAACAAAGAGATGAAAAGAAGCTGACATTCATAAGGCAAGAAGTCTCAAGTGCCAATACATAACCAGAGCAACCAGTGCTTTGTTAAAACTTTTACAATCAGGAGCCTAGCTCAATCATCGATGATTACAAAAATAGAAAAACTGAGTACATATACTCAGAAACATTCGCCCAACAGAGGCGTGCTTGGACCTCCAAGGTGTGGCGTCCCTTCAGTCAAACTTGGATGGAAATCCTTAGTTAGACGCCACCTTAACTCAACATGGCTCTTGCAGGGGGGACTTTCACACAAGGGTACCACGGGTTGATTGCTCCAGGCCTCCCATACCTTCCATTTATGGCTTGAGCTGAGGTTTCATCTACCTGCTCGATTTTCATTAACTGCTTCCCCAAGGAGTGGCCGAGATGATATTCTCATGAGAATACCACGTGCCTACTCTCTAAGGCTCAGAGGATGGCCTCCCTTTCTTTTGGCACCGCCCTCAATGTAACCCAGGGCCATGACCTAGCACCTCTCTCTAAGGGTGCTTCGACATTTCATCTTTCAGGGATTTCTAGTTCCCCTGCCTTCAAATTTCCTGGTACCCAATCTCGCAAAATGGCCTTCCAGGATCAACGGTTGGATCGGCTTTAAAACTGACGGCCACAATCATCTTTCCTTGAACACATTGGCTCCACGCCCCTCATCTGCTTTGTCCCTTTTCTATACGACCCAGTGCTATGACCGTGGGCCTACATCTAGAGGCACTTTCAACACTTCGTGTTTCGTGGATGGGAAGGAGTTGATCCTCGTTCTTCAAAGTCGCGATGTGCGAAGGAGCGATAGAGCCCAATCGTGCACAACATGTCCCTCCTTGATCGGATGGCCTTGAACTTCTTCGACGATACTGTGGGCCCGAACCCTAGATGCCTTCGGTGCTTCACGTCTCGTGGATGGGAGGGAGCTGATTCTTTCTCTTCAAAGTCACGATGGGTGAAGTAGTGATAGAGCCCAATCGTGTGCCATGTGTCCCTCTTTGATCGGACGACCCGGATCATCTTCGCCGATACTGTGGGCCTGGGTCCTAGACACCTTCGCATCTCGTGTTTCACGGTTGGGAGGAGGCTGGTCCTTGTTCTTCAAAGTCGTGATGCATGAAGAGGCAATAAATCCTAATTGTGCACCACGTGTCCCTCCTTGATCGGACGGCCTAGATCATTTCGGTGAGACTATGGGCCCGGGTCCTGGACGCCTTCGCATATCGCGTCTCATGGTTGGGAGGAGGTTGATCCTCACTCTTCAAAGTCTTGATAGGCGAAATGGCGATAGAGCCCAATCGTGCGCCACATGTCCCTCCTTGATCGGACGGCCCTGAAATTCTTCGGCGATACTGTGGGCCCAAATCCTGAACACCTTTGACATTTTGTGTCTCGCGGCTGGGAGGAGGTTGATCCTCATTCTTCAAATTTGCGATGCACGAAGAGGCGATAGAGCCTAATCGCGCACCACGTGTCCCTCCTTGATCGGACAGCCTGGATCATTTCAGTGAGATTGTGGGCTCGACACTGGGCACCTTCGGCACTTCGCGTTTCATGGCTGGGAGGAGGCTGATCCTTGTTCTTCAAAGTCACGATAGGCGAAGTGGCGATAGAGCCCAATCGTGTGCCACATGCTCCTCCGGGATGGATCGCTTGGATCATTTCAGCGAGATTGTGGGACCGACACTGGGCGCCTTTAGCACTTCGTGTTTCATGGCTGGGAGGAGTTTGATATGTGTTCTTCAAATTCATGATGGGCGAAGTGGTGATAGAGCCCAATCGTGCGCCACGTGTCCCTCCCATGCGCTAAAACTCGTGAAACTCCATGGCTCTGGCTTATCTGATGATTGATGATCTGCTCCATTGATCGATCCTCAACCCTGAATCCCAGATCACCCATATGCTAACACTTAAGCCCGAAATGGACTTCTTTTGTGTGCCGCGCTTGGCACTCATGGCTGCGGCCTTTGAATAAAATTCATTTGATGGGTTCTTTAAGCCCCATTTATTTTCATTTATGCCACGAGCTCGAATCTTGGAGAGAAAACACCCCCTTGCAAGAATTTGCGCTAACAGATAGTGTTTTTCATTCCATTTCCAGTGGTATGTGGAACGTAACATAACTCCTCATGGTTAGAGAGTTATGGCCATGAGAAGTTGGAGACCTCAGGTTTGGGTAATGGACCCAAGTTTGTTTGATGGGTAACGGTACGAGTTATGATATATTTTCAGATAATACTATTCTAAATGGATAGTACATGTCATGCCATTTCTGGTGGTACGTGGAACATCACCTAACTCCTCACGGTTTGAGAGTTATGGCCTTACGAAGTGGGAGGACCCTCATATGTCATCTAGAAGCCCCAAAAGGTCAAAGTAGTCAAAGTGGTTTAAGAGATTTTTAAAGGATAAATAATAAAGTGAAGTGACGAGTGTATTGTAATTCAAATTGAATACAAAATAAATTATTTCAATAATAATTTTAATGGAGAAATTAGAAGTGGGTTAACCCTAAAATAAGGAAAGTCGGCCAAGTGACCTAGAAGATGCTTTTAAGGAAGCTACTTGGAGAGTATAAATAAAAGGCAAGGCTCTCTCATTTAACACACACTTGAGCATATTGAATATATATAGGTGTCTGAGGTAACCAAGGATATCTAAACCAGAATTTTGACTAAAGGTGAAGAAAAGAAGGCTGAAATGCAAGGAAGGATAAATTATTTTGATGGTGCTTTCTAAGGTATGTTATTTACAGGTCATCTCACCATTTTCGCTATAAATTTTTTTCTATAATGATTCAGACTATGAAATTGTTATTCCATTGAGAAAACATATCCAATTATATGTGGTAATAACTTCAGCTTGTGGGTCGTTGTATTTTGGGATTTACACTCTGTGGAAAATAGGGTTTGTGGCTAGTCCTGAAACTAGTCAAAAACAGGTGTTTCGGGTAAAAACATCGTAAATTCCTAATAAAAGATCCAAATTCAGTGAGAACAAATGTGTTGTTTAGGGTATAGTCTGTAGTATTCTTTGTAACATTTTCATATCAATTCAGAAAATATTCTTTGTGGGGCACACTCTACAAGGTCTCTCTCTAGAATAAGCCAAAATTCAACAAGGTATGTCATTTTTGCTATAAATCCTTTTCTAAGAGGTTCCAAGTAGTGACACTTGGATGAATTATATAAAACACATTGAATAACATTGTATATTAGTTTCATATCTTTATGCATTACAGATACAAAGTTATCTTTACTTCAAGTTAGGGTTGTTGACTAATCTAAAACTAGGCATGTGAGACTAAAGAAAAGTTTGATGAAAATGCTAGTCTCTTGTTGTTAAAGTTAAGGAAGGTTTGCAGGAATATGATCATATACACGAGGTCTATTACATAGCTACAAATCATATTTGGATGATGAAATTGATGAGGGCTTTTGGTTGACTTACATGTTGACTACATGGTTGAGACAAGTAGTTGATGAGTTGGCACATACATGAGGTGTATAGTTGATGATGTTGGTTGATGAGTAGTTGAAACATGGTTGGTACATACTTGGTACATGGTTGGGTGCACTTGTTTATGGTAAAGGTTGATTAGAAGTTGTTTGGTACAGGTTGGTGCATGGTTGATGCACTTGTTTATGGTACAGGTTGATTACATGTTGAGGTACAGGTTGATGCATGGTTGATGTATGGTTCAGATTTATTGGTACAGGTTTACAGTGGTATATCTCACAGTGACAGGTTGACAGTGGTTCCATCATTCTACTTCTACTTCAGGGTGGCAGGACAGGGCAAGGATAGGTGGTTGTAGCCGGAGAACATAGGGGGTTGTAGCCTCCTTCTGGTTGTAGCCAGAGAATTGGGGAGTTGGAGCTTCCCTCAGGTTGTAGCTTGAGAAACTAGGGGGTTGGAGACTCTTTCCAGTTGCAGCTGGAAAACAAAAGAAGTTGGTTCTTCCAATGAATGTAATTCTTCAAGACATATAAGAAAAAACATTCTGTGGTTTTCTCCCGATTTGTGTTTCCACGTAAAACACTAGTGTACTATGTATTTATGTGATTGGTTATTTATTACTGCTCATTATTGGATAATAATTCTACATTTATATAACAATTGAAGTAAAAGGATTATAGTTACGCTATTACTGATTCACCCCCCCTCTTAGTAATCCAACAATTGGTATCAGAGAAGGTTCCTTCAGAAATCAGTTTAACCATTGAAAGGTAGATCATGGAGAGTACAAACTCGTATAAAAATGGAATACCATAGTTTGATGGATAGAAGTATGATTTTTGGAGCATAAGGATGAAGACATATATACAGGCATAGGGATTTCAAGTTTGAAAATCAATTGTAGATGGATACACAACGCCAACAGTTCCACCAACAAATGACAAAGCAGTGAAAATTGGTGAGAATAATTCCAAAGATAAAAATGCACTTTTGAATGGTCTCAGTGATACGGTATTCACCAAAGTTGCACATTGTAAATCTACTAAAGAGAGTTGGGACAATATTCGAAATATTTATGAAGGAGATTCAAAAGTTAAAGCAACAAAGCTTCAAACTTACATAGGTCTGTTCAAAAAATAAAAATGAAGGAAGATGAAGATATCGCAGCCTACTTCTTATGAGTCGATGAAACAGTGAATCCAATCATAGGATTGGGAGAAGAAATCGAAGAATCTATAATTGTTCAAAAGGTACTAAGATCTCTTCCTATGAGATTCAACCCTAAGATATAAGCACTAGAAGAAAGATCAGATCTAAAATCAATAAGCATGGATGAACTGCATGGAATCTTCATAGCATATGAGATGAGAACTGAACAGGAAAATCCAGATGTAAAAGAAGAAGCCTTCAAATCATTCAAAATATCAAAGCAAAATAAAAAGGAACAAGAATAATATAGCAGCAACAACGACATCTCGGAAGATGATGAAGAAGTGGCCAACTTCATCAAAAGAATGAACAAGGGAACCAATGGTAGGTATAGAGGTAAGCTTCCTTTAAATTTTTTTAATTGTGAAGGTATTGGTCATTTTTCTAACAAATGTCCTCATAAGAAAAAGAGAAATGATGAAGGTTACTCAAAAGGCACACAAACATATAAAGGTAAAAGAACTACAAATAAAGTTTTCAAGAAAAGCTTTTGCACCAAAGAAGACATCTCATCCTCAGATGAAGATGAAGTCAGTGACAGTGAAACAGGGAGAGTTCTATTCATGGTAGTAGAAGACACTAATAAAGAAGACTTCGAAGAAGAATATGAAGAATCATATGAAGAAGAAATTGAAGAGGCAGAAGTTGACTTCCGAGAAGAATTAATGAGTTCCATAGAAGTTATCAGAAGAGAAAACAAGAAAAACAAGAAACTACAAGCAGAACTAGATAAGAAAAAAGACACTTAAGAACTAGAACAAATGATCACAAAATTGAAGGTTCAAATAGAAGAAGATAAAAGAATTGAAGAAGCACTCAAAGAACAACTAGAAGGAAAGGACAGGATCATTGTAAAGCTGGAAGCAGATATTGTCACACTAAGAAAGGATATTCAAAAGAAAAATATGCAGAATAGCTCAAAAGTTCTGGATGACATTATTAGCAGTCAAAAATCTCATCTTGAAAAGTCCGGACTTGGATACTATCAGACAGAAAAAGGATCAAGCTCCAAAACAACAGATCAAGAAACAAATCCAAAAATCTTTGCAGAAACAATCAAAGGGGATAAAAATATATACAAGGAAGATT
>SNQJ01S0114126.1:0-24401 GCA_010110895.2 Picea sitchensis | reverse complement strand
CAATTTCCCATACATCATTTTTCATGATGGATTGATATTCTTCCATCATAGCTTCCTTCTGTTCTTTATTCTTAACTGCTTCTTCAAAGGTGGAAGGTTCTGCATTGACAATATTTGTCATGAGTGTCTCATAGCTAGAGAATATTTTGGGCCTCTTTCTTTCCATGAAGGTGTCACTAGGAGCTTTATGTCTTTCTACTTCATGTAAGGTGGATTCTAGCCATGCTAGTAGTTTTATGTTCTTGGTTACAACAACTTGTTCTATAGTTTCAAGTGGTTGGTCTGGTTCTTCACTGGGATATTCTAGAGAACATGTACTTTCTTTCTTTGGATCTTCATGTTCTTCTTCATCATTAGATTCTATAGAATCTTCTATAGATTTATTGAAGGCAATCTTCTCATCGAAAGTCATGTCTGTGTTGATTTCAATATTTTGTTGACCTAGGACATAGATTCTATAAGATTTTTATGTTTGAATATATCTAACGAATATGCCCTTCCTTCCTAGAGGTTCCAACTTCTTCCTTTTGTCCTTGGGAATATGGATATAGACAAGACAAGCAAAGATCCTTAAGTGTTCCACACTTGGTTTCTTTCTGGAGAAAGCTTGTTCTCAAGTCATGTTATTCAATATACAATGAGGACTTCTATTCTGAATATATACAACTTTCATAGTTGCTTCTCCCCATAGAAACATGGATAGATTATGGTCATTCATCATTATCTTAATAGATTCTTCAATGGAACGATTCTTTCTTTCTACCACACCATTATCTTGAGGATTATGAGGGAAAATTAGTTCCCTCCTAATCCCAATTGTTTTACAAAAGGAAACAAGATCCTTGGAGGTGTATTCTCCTCCAATATCATATCTTAGCATCTTTATCTTATTATTTGTCAAGTTTTCCACTTCAGCTTTGAATTCTTGGAACTTGCCAAATAGTTCATCTTTCGTATTTATTAGGTACATCCAAGTCTTTCTTGAGAATTCATATATGAATGTCACATAGTAAAGAGATCCTCCTAGAGACTTCACTGTCATAAGACCACATAGATCTGAGTGTACCAAATCCAAGATCTCCTAGGATCTATTTTCACTGCTTGGGAATGGCTTATTAATATTCTTCCCAAGTACACATCCTCTGCAAACCCCTTCGTGTATCGATTGTAGTTATAGTATGCCTACAACCATATATTTTAGAGATGGAAATGGTTGATAATGAAGGTGAGCATACCTTATATGCCATAAATCACTAGGATTGAGTTCATCATATACAAGAGCTTGATCATTCTGACCTAGGAGTTTATACAATCTTCCTTCACATATCCCAATAACTCTAGCATATTCTATTTTTGAATCTTTATACCATACAAGAACTTTTCCATCAACAAATTCTATTCTAGATCCTTTGTCTTCCAAGTAAGAAATATATACTAAATTCTTTTTCAAACTAGGAACATATAAAACATTGCTAAGATGAACATTGTTACATGATTCCATTTTGATAGAAGCTTTTCCAATTCCCTTGACTACATGAGAGTTATTGTCTCCAAGTTCCACTTTATGAGAGGTTTCCTTTTCCTTCATGATTGAGACATTTTCACAATCACCAGTCATATGTCTTGAAGCTCCACTATCAATCAACTACATGTCGTCTTCAAAATATCCTGTAAGAGCTGAGTAGTAGAAGAAATGTGTTTCTTCATGTTTGGATTTCTTTGAAGGTTCTTCATCATTGCCATTTGATGCATGATGTATTTCCTTTCTCTTATTTTCTAGTTTAGGAAAATACTTTTTGTAGTGGCCATATTCATGGCATCCATAATATTCTACCTTTGGCATATCTCTCTTATGATTTAATTTCTTTCTTGAACCAAATCTTTTCTTACCTTCATGTCTCTTAAAATTTGTTGCATAGGCTTGAGCATCATCTTCCTTTTGAGATCTTCCTTTTGAGTTTATCCTTGTCTCTTATTGTAAGAAACATATCCAAATTTCTTCCAACGTTGGAAACTCATTTCTTGAGTTCATGCTTGCAACAAATGCATCCCATGATCTAGAAAGACCATTAAGTGCTATATTCACAATTTCCTTCTTTGGAATAAATTCTTCAATAGCTTGTAGTTGATATCTCAACTAGTAAATCCACACAAAGTATGAGGCTATAGTGTCATCCATAGTCATGTTTATGTCATGAATCTCATTCTTCAGACTCATCACTTGTCCAATATTTTTTACTGCAAAGAGGTTAGTTAGGGAATCATGCATATTCTTAGATGAGTCAAGATTGGATATATAGGGTATCAAGTGATATTTTACAGAGTCCAAAATGATACTCATAACATTGATGTCATTGTCCTTGAACTTCTCTAGTGTTGCAACATTTCGACCTTCATTTTCTTTTCCTACTTCAAACTATGGTTCCATAATCTTTCCCTTCACGATATCTAGAACTTTGTTCTTGGAAAGGATGGGGTAGATAATTGTCTTCCATGCTCTAAAGTTTGAATCTCTTTCTATATTTTTCTCTGACTTCATAGAGTAACTCATGACTTCCTTTGACTTTGACTTTGACCCAAAAATTCAACCTTAACATTTTTGGTAGCTGAAGGTACCAAGAGGTGCGTTAGGCTAAGGTGCACTAGAATTTCCAGGAATTATTCCAAATGTCTCACTTGAAGTGCCCAAAGAGTTAGGTTAGGGCTTGTTGTAGTTGCAAAATCAGAAACCCTATTTGCAGCTGGAATTGGTGACACAACTAGCTTAACAAAGAATTACCACTCTACCTTCCAGCGGTTAGACTATCCTAAAGGTGGTTTGGACCCATAACCTATTAAAATATTCGATGTGCTCATTTCATGATAGAAAATATCACAATATTTTCACCCAACCATAGCCACACATTCACCCCTGAGCACTGTAACCTTTGACATATAGAATGATTCAGGAAGCAGTATTAGACCCAACAGATAACCAATAGAGAGCACACATGTCTCTCAAGGATAACACATTAAGAAAAAAATCCCAAAACCAGAAACCAAGACCAATACCCAGTTACAGTCATTGCAACTGCACTCCTCCTCTATAATTGCACACCACTTTATATTGTGTGATCTTGTGAGTGAGTGTGTCTCCAAATGTGTTCAAGCACCCTCTATTTATAGTGCTCCTTGTCAACTGTCTAGGTCAACTTCTTCTTTTAGAGGCTAATAATTTAATATTAATTATTTTATTGAGCCAACCTATCTTCTAGGGTTTATACACATCTATTTAGAGTTTCTCTAGATTTCATAATATTCTAATATAGTCATTGGTTACAAATGGATGTTGATACCTCCCGTAGATGTTGTAAAATAAACAGGTACATCCCTAGGTACCCCATATTATCCTCCCTAAATACCATTCCATCCCCCTTCACATGTTTCCTTTCTGAAATATGGGAATAAGCCATATAATACGACTTGCTAAGAAATGTATCCAACTAATACCATGTACGAACATCCATCCATCTGAGTGAAATGTGGACATAAGGTCTAACTATGGCCTTTCGTCCTCAATCTTTATTTTGGTTTCTCTTTGGGTTCCATGTCATCGTTGTGCTAATTCAATATCTCCATCCATTTCTTTTATTCCTCCACGTGATTCCATATTTTTATTCTTGTATTTGTCACCCTAGGCCCTAAAGTGAACCAAATGATGTCTTAAATGTCAAAACCATTAGTTATCATTATAAAATTTCCTGTAAATCACCATATTTAAGTCTGGTTGTGCCTTTCCTAGGAATAAGGGTGGCCAACTGTGGCTTCCTCATAGACAAGTTGTGGTTGGTCATTGGCTTCCCATATACAACTCATGGCCACACCCTTAATCTTCTAGATTTACAGTGTTCTGAGAAGATCCCTGTGAGATGGGTTGGCCATGATGCATTATTGAGCATAGAACTTGTGCATGACATGTTTTATCCTAGTTCACATGCCATGAAACTATCTCCAAGATTCTCTACATTCATATAAAGAGAGGCCAAACTCGGACAATGGGCATATAGTAGATCTAGTAAGTCTTGTATCAAGATTCCTCACGTTGGTGGAAAGCAATCAAGAGTCCTTTTGTCATCATTTGCTAAAGAGTTGGGTGTTGGGAATCAACACAAGAGAGAACATTGTCCTAGGTGAGAAATTCCATCATATTCGTGTCACGATACAGAGAATTGCCTCATTTTTCCAACCAAGCAAGGGTGGCTAAGGGAGAGATCAAGAAACTTAGAGTTGGGAGTGCAACAAAAGACTCAAGGTAAGTCTTCACTTTTTAAAACTCATTTTATGAATATAGATCTATATTCATAATAAAGTACTAAATATTTAAATTTTTGTTCAGACTAATAAAAAAAGGTGGACAATATCATCTCAAATCACGATATTAATACCCAACAAATATAAATATATACCTCTAAATTAAACTTTAAAAAATCTATAAAAATTTACCTCTAAATTGAACTTAAAAAAATGAAAACAATTCAATTCACTAAATAAAATTCAAAACATTAATTTGAAAAGTAAATCGATTACTAATAATCAGTAGGTAGGGACTAAGAACATTATCAGTAGGTAGGGACTAATAAAATTATTACCTTTATGATGTTTGAAAATGGAGTGGGTTAACTCGGGAGAAATCTTCCCTCCCGAGTTATTTTTCCAGGAGGTCCTCCAACTGTGCGGTTTTAAATTTCCGGCCAATCCAAAACTCTGATTGATTTTCTGAGCACCTGGGTTGGTTTAGAATGGGGAAAAACCCTTGGGTGAGGTTTTGAAATGCATGGAACTTTGATCCATGCGAAACTCGGGCTACCCCTGAAAATCTCACCGGATTCAGGCCCATATTTTTTCCTGAAAAGAGGGAAGATTGCTTTGCTCCCAAGTTAGCTTACTCCTTTGAAAATATCACAAGTGACAATAGTGCATATGGTGAAGTAGGTTCTCTTTCATTGACATTTTAGTCCATTCCATTCACATGCATACCATCATGAATACTTTATTTTCTTTCACATTCAATTCATTTGAATGACAAAAGTCAAAGCTAAGGAAATGCCCCTTTTCTTCAAGGAGGATAATTCCACCAGCATAACATTTCACATTCAAAGATAATAAGAAAATCATACAAATGTTTCTTCATTCTTTCTGTGTTGATGAACCAAACTATGTTCCAACAAAAGTTGACACCCTTACACTTTTTCATTGTTTCCGTGTTGATGACCATGCCAAATCATATTTCCTCAAAACATTCCATCATGACATCATTCCTTATCGCATCACTGAAGTATACATTTGATAGCTTTGTGTCTATTGATATAAAATTTTGGACTATTTGCAAATAGAATCACTTTTCACTACCATTTTATGTTTATCACATGGAATTCCAAATCTTCAAAATTGACTTTGACAATCCTTTTTGTAGTGTCCATATTCATGGCATCCATAACATTGTACCTTTAGCATATCTCTCTTATGATTTAATTTCTTTCTTGAACCAAATATTTTCTTACCTTCATGTCTCTTGAAATTTGTTGCGTAGGCTTGAGCATCCTCTTCCTTTTGAGATATTCCTTTTGATTTTATGCTTGTCTCTTCTTGTAAGCAACATATCCAAAGTTCTTCCAGCGTTGGAAACTCCTTTCTTGTGTTCATGCTTGCAGAAAATGCATCCCATGATCTAGAAATACCATTTAGTGCTATATTCACAATTTCCTTCTTTGGAATAACTTCTTCAATAGCTTGTATTTGATATCTCAACTGAGAAATACTCACAAAGTATGAGGCTATAGTGTCATCCTTAGTCATATTTGTGTCACGGAGCTCATTCTTCAGACTTGTCACTTGTCCATTATTTCTGACTGCAAAGAGGTTAGTTAGGGCATCATACATCTCCTTAGATGAGTCAAGATTGGATATATAAGGTATCAAGTGATATTTTACAGAGTCCAAAATGATACTCATAACATTGATTTCATTTTCTTTGAACATATCCATTGTTGCAACGTTCCAAGCTTCATTTTCTTTTCCTGCTTCAAATTGTGGTTCCATAATCTTTCCCTTCACAATATCTAGAACTTTGTTCGTGGAAAAGATGGGGTCAATCATTATCTTCCATGCTCTAAAGTTTGAATCTCTTTCTATCTTTCTCTCTGACTTCATAGAGTAATTCATGGCCTCCTTTGCCTTTGACTTTGACCAATCAAACTTTGACTTTGACCCAAAAATTCAAATGTGACATTTTTACTAGCTGAAGGTACCAAGAGGTGTGTTAGGCCAAGGTGCACTAGAATTTCTAGGAATTATGCCAAACGTCTCACTTGAAGTGCCCAAAGAGTCAGGTTAGGGTTTGTTGTAGTTACAAAATCAGAAACCCTAGTTACAACTACAACTGGTGCCACAACTAGCTTAACAAATAACTACCACTCTACCTTCTAGTGGTTAGACTATCCTAAAGGTGGTTTGGACCCATAACCTGTTAAAATATTCAATGTGCTTGTTTCACCATAGAAATATCACAATATTTTCACCCAACCATAGACACGCGGTCACCCCCGAGCACCGTAACCTTTGACAGAAAGAATGATTGTGGAAGCAGTACCAGACCCAAAAGATAACCAAGAGAGAGCACACATGTCTCTCAAAGATAACACATTAAGAAAAAAGTCCCAAAACTAGAAACCAATACCAATACCCAGTTGCATTCGTTGTAATTGCACTCCTCCTCTAGAATTCCACACCACTTTATCTTGTGTGAGCTTGTGAGTGAGTGTGTCTCCAAATGAGTTCAAGCACCCTCTATTTATAGTGCTCCTTGTCAACTGTCTAGGTTGACTTCTATTTTTAGAGGCTAATACTTTAATATTAATTCCTTTATTGAGACAACTTGTCTTCTAGGGTTTCTACACATCTATTTAGGGTTTCTCTATATTTCAAAATATTCTAATATAGTCAATGGTTACAAATGGAGGTTGATACCTCCCGCAGCTACTATAATGTCAACAAGTACATCCCTAGGTACCTCATATTATCCTCCCTAAATACCATTCCATCCCCCTTTGCATGTTTCCTTTCCAAAATATGGGATTAATCCATATAATACGACCTGCTAAGAAATGTAGCTAACTAATACCATGTAGGAACATCCATCCATCCAAGTGAAATGTGGACATAAGGTCTAACTGTGGCCTTTCGTCCTCAATATTTATTTTGGTTTCTCTTTGGGTTCCATGTTATTGTTGTGCTAATTTTATATCTCCATCCATTGCTTTTATTCCTCCATGTGCTTCCATATTGTTATGCTTGCATTTGTCACCCTAGGCCCTAAAGTGAACCAAATGATGTCTTAAATGTCAAAATCATGAGTTATCATTATAAAATTTCTTGTAAATCACCATATTTAATCTTGGTTGTTCCTTTCCTAGGAATAAGGGTGGCCAATTGTGGCTTCCTCATAGACAAGTTGTGGTCGGTCGTTGGTTTCCCATATACAACTCATGGTCGCACCCTCGATCTTCTAGATTTACAGTGTTCTGAGAAGATCCATGTGAGATGGGTTGGCCATGATGCATTATTGAGAATAGAACTTGTGCATGACATGTTTTCTCTAGTTCACATGCCATGAACCTATCTCCAAGATTCTCTACATTCATATAAAGAGAGGCCAAACTGGGGCAATGAGCATCTAGTAGATCTAGTAAGTCTTGTATCAAGATTCTCACATTGGTGGAAAGCAGTCAAGAGTCCTTTTTTCATCATTTTCTAAATATTTGGGTATTGGGCATCAACATAAGAGAGAACATTGTCTGAGGTGAGAAATTCCATCATATTCGTGTCACGATACAAAGAATTGCCTCTATTGAAACAGTTTTTAAAGTTTTTATCTCTAAGACTAAAGCTTTCCTTTTCGGGTTTCGGGTTTTCATAAAGCATAACCCTCACTATCATTTCCAAAATCTCGGTATCAAAATCCCAGCAAGCTTTATTCTTTAAATAATCAACGACAAAAAACCAAAAGTGTTTTAAAAGTCCCAACGCGCATTCTGTAAAGTTATTTTTAATCACGGTAATTTAAACCCTAAAGGAATTGATTAGAAATATTTAAACCTTTCGGGATCCGGGTCTACTCAAAACCATATGTTTTCCATACATATTGAATCACAAAATCCTGAACCCTGATTTCTCGAAAGAATGGAAGTTAGTTTTTAATCTTGATTAATTAATTTACTAATACGATAGTTAAGGCCTAAACCTAATCTTATCGTGATTTCGCAATTTCAGGAATCGGGGTTTAGCGATGACATACCTCATGTATCCACGATCCCCAAAACCCCAAACCATAATCAGTGTTTAAATTGAACTAACTCTGTTTTAAAAACACGATTAACAGTAATTAAACTTCTTAGGTATTTTCTTATTTTTAGTACCGTTGAATGAAATCTTTCGATTTTTTAATCTGGGATTGCCAAAATACGGCCACATTAATAACGGATAACTGATGATTTATGTGACACTAATGTGTATCTCAGAAATATTCACTGCATTTAAGGTATTAATCTCTTCTCAGCTATGTCAGTACCTTCATCATTAAATGAGTTAAAAGAGAATTAAAGGTTTGTGTTTCGCAATTTATCGTGGTTCATGCTATTAGGTGTAAGACGCATTCATCTAAACTCATACATCTCTCTTCTGTGACAGTTTTTCATTATGATACGAAAATCATGGCACCAAAGAAAGCACCTAAGAAGAGTGAAAATACAAATGAGATTTGCAGTCCAGAGGAAGATATCATATCCGACACAACACCACATGCTATCGACTCGATCAAATCTATGAAATTATGGACTATGAAATCAAAAATTCCCCAAATGATTTCAAGAATCACCTTTGAGACATAGTCGAATCCGAGCTTCACAATATTGCAGCACGTCCATGGCTCGTGGCGTACAATGACATGATTAGTTGGGCTCTAGAGAAGGTTGATATTTCGACGAGAAGTATTCTGAATGATTAGTCGGTTGTTATTGGCTCATTCAGACCCAAACATATCCAAGTAATGTACAAACTCTCACCCAATCCTAAATATATTTACAATGTCGAGTTTATAGCTAAATTTCAAAGGAAGGAGTGTACTGAGGCAAACCGAACTTATCCCAATTTAATCAAAGGATGGTGGAGATGTCCATCAAAATTTAGGGCCGATACTCACAGAAATTACGCCACCGCATATTTGAATTAATACATGGTTTATGTAGCCATGATGTTGTGCAGACTCTTTGGAAAAAATAATCCCTATCATTTTCCCGCAGATTGGGTACCCTTTTTAGAGGAGGCATCAGAAGGATATAGTTTCAACTAGAGCAAGATTTTATCCGATAACTTGGCCAAAGAGGTTTCAAATTACAAAGCTGCAAAATCCCAAGTTTAACCAGTGGCCTTTTACACGTTGGCATACATAATGGATGCCATTTGTTTTTTGACTCTGTTCCCTCTAACGAATTGGAATTGGAACATAACCTGCCCCCAACCCATTCAAGAGTATCATTCAGAGCTATGGGAAGAAAATGCAATAAATTCATTTTACGAAATTTGTCATTTCATAATAATACCAATGCATAAAATGATTTATGGATGTGATCCTCCTCGCATCTCTAAGACAGTCTCAGAAAACCTCAGGGAAATAGCCGACTGGTTCATCGAAGAAAGTTTCTCCTACATCAAGGTTTATGGGTGCTCAGTCCCTCCTCGTGCACTTCCAAAATTTCTCCCAGACAGACTGGTATTGAGAGAGGTAGCACACCAAATAGTAAAAGACAGTATCGAAATAGAGCTAAAGGCGGCTCAAAAGAAATCCTAGCCAATCTTCACTGTACATATCGAGAAATTTTCATTACTAAACTTGGGCCATTCGAAGGTGGAAGCAGAAGTGCTTGAAGAAATCAAAATGGTAAATATTGAGCACAAAATGCATGACCCTTATAAACTAGTGAACAAACACCTAATACACTGCAGTATGAAAGATTATGAACACGAAAGGTCCACTTATGATGATATGTTCAAGGAGGTCAAAACTTATGAGGAAGTATTAAATAGAGTACGGGCATTACCACCCGACTTACAGACTGGTTTTATGACTTTCCAAAGCCATAGGAGAAGTTGTTTACCAAAGATATTGCAAGGTGAATACACGATTCCCCCTCCAAACCAGGAAGGACCCCCCCCAGGTTTTGAATCAAATTCACAGAATAAAGCAAATACAAAGGAAAGTTTGAAGGAGACTGAAATGCCTTCACTAAGAACAGAAGTTCTATAAATCGAGAACTCAAAGTCAGGGAAAGGAAAGGAGTTGGAAACATCTCCAGAAATCCCTAAGAATTTTCCCGAAAAATTAGGAGGAACAATATCAACAAAGCTTGGAAGCCCTATTACTTCTTTGACCCCATTGCAGTCTACCTATGGAAACCCCCAAGAGGGAGATCTATATGTTAGTGATCTCGAACCTATTTCTAGAGACGAAATTCCTTCATTCGATTATTTTTTCAGTAAAAATATAAAGGCTATCTTGAAACAGGAAATGCATCTAAGAGGAGACACGATGATAAAAAAGCATAAGATCATCATATATGGACAAAATCTTGAAGAAGGGGAATTCGCTACAGAAATAGCAAGCACAATGTGAGCCTTCGCATCAGCAAATTTACACTCTGTAAGCAATTTGAGGATTAGGTTACAACAGAAAGACCAAATCATAGCCCAGCTACAAAGTCAATTAAGGGAGACTAAAAGAAGTATCAGTCTGAAAATAAACAAAGGGCTAGAATGAGCCAGAACCAGTGACATACAGGAGATTCGAATACTAAGAACAAGCTTAAATGAAGTGAACATGAAGATATAGGCCATTCAAGCATAGGTCCTACATCAAGAAGAAATGAATAAACAATTACAGAACAAGATGAGTTCAATCCAAAATCAAGTGGTAGAGATGGAAACTTTCCAAGCCCAGGCATTGGAAATACATGCAAAAATAGAAAAAGAGCAAAAGGGATTGATCTCTAAGCTAGAAATTATTTAGACTTACTTTCAGAAGACAAGCAAATCCTTCGACGGTATCCTCTTAAAGGAGAGGGAAGCAAAAGTAGCCAGAACCACTTTTCAAAAGGCAGTGACTCTTTCAGCAAAAGAGGAGATCGGAAAAACTCAAAAGTTATATGTTTCAGAGAAGATCAAAGAGGATATAATACTCAAGGTTTGGGAGGCAAGCCTTGCCAAAAACAAGAGAATAACCAAAGAGGTTAACGATGATTGCCAAGCAATTTTCGATCTTCTAGATAAGGCTTCGTTGAACATTGGAAGAGACAATTGTCCTGGATTGTTGGGACAAATCAACATTGGAAGGCATCAATTAAATTTCAAGGAGAATCTGGATGAAATTCAAACAGAAATCTCACAGATAAAGGTAATTGATGTTACACAGATTAACAGTTGGATGGTGAAGCCGAATTTAAAGTTACAAACTATTGAGTTTATAGGAAAGATAGTTGATGATCGTCTACCAGGACTATAGAGAAAATTCTTCCTATTTGAGGCGAAAGATATTCTAGAGGCTCCTAGGGTGTTGGTGCAACTCCTGGGAAAATGTATTGATTGTCTCAAAAAAGAAGAAGGAGTTTCATCAACAAAGAAATAAAGTATTATTTTGAAAATTTCATCATCGAAATTAATCAAAGAAGATAAAGATAGAAATATAAATGGTTCAATATTTCACATTCATGTAACCGTTAGTCTTCGGAAGTTAGTTAATCACCAACAAAAAAAAAAGTATGGTGATCATGTATAAATATAATTTCACAAGACTAAGAAAAGGCTTTTGTTTTTTGGGGGAGTCAATTGTATTAGAGGTTTTCCGATTTACAGTGATATAGATAATGCAGAAGAGATTTTGAATTCTGTCAACTTGAAGCTATGTGTTCCTTTACTTCGTTTTCAATATATTTCAACATCTTTCTTTTCATGTATTTCTAATGAATGATCAGCTATAGTTTAACTCAAACTTATATTGTAGTTTGAATTTATTTGATTATCTAATCATTTACAGTTTTTCCTCTATGATTGCTATCAGCAGTTTCAAGACCTGTAGGTCATTTGGATGGTTATATTTTATATTTCATTATAAATCTCATTTTTCTCTCCTTCTTATGTTATGATATGAGATTCTTTCATGATTAAAGCCTCATATTTTTTGATAGCGTTACTTTTGTTATTATTTTACTATTCTCAAATTATTTCAAGTATAGGAAACGACCTCTACTATTATTGTGTTATTATTTTGAGTTCCAAAACTCCTTTTCTATTTCATCCCTCAAAACTGAAGAAACTAATCTTTAAACATTTTATAATTCAATAAAATTTTACCCCCCATGACTGTCCCAAATAATAGACAGCCTAACATAGAACCTGGCCTTCAAGATCAAACTAGCATTGCTTTGAACTTATTCAATACTATCCTGCAAATAACAACTACCTGGGTCAAATTAGAATGCTCATGGGTAGTTATCGAGAGAGATATCAGCATCTAAGAACAATGGGAAGCTAGACAGAGATAGTTGAGAAACCAACTCTGATTTACCCTTCACAATTGATTCTTGCCCCTTAATTCTCTTTATCTTTTCGGATGCCTTGACGGTATACTTTAGAGACTTAAAGTGTAAACTTAGGAACAACAACCTCATTTTTTCCAACCAAGCAAGGGTGGCTAAGGGAGAGCTCAAGAAACTTAGAGGTTGGAGTGCAACAAAAGACTCAAGGTAAATCTTCACTTTTTGTAACTCATTTTATGAATATAGATCTATATTCATAATAAAGTACTAAATATTTAAATTTTTGTTGAGACTAATAATAAAAATTGGACAATATCATCTCAAATCACAATCTCAATACACAACAAATATAAATATATACCTCTAAATTAAACTTTAAAAAATCTATAATAATTTACCTCGAAATTAAACTTAAAAAAATGAAAACAATTTAATTCATAAAATTCAAAACATTAATTTGAAAAGTAAATCGATTACTAATAATCAGCAGGCAGGGACTTATAACATTATTAGCAAGTAGGGACTAATAACGTTATTACCTTTATGATGTTTTAAAATGGAGTGGGTTAACTCGGGAGCAATCTTCCCTCCCAAGTTATTTATTCGGCAGGTCCTCCGACTGTGCAGTTTTAAATTTCTGGCCAATCCAAAACTCTGATTGATTTTCTTAGCATCTGGGTTGCCTTAAAATCGGGAAAAACCCCAAGGAAAGGTTTTGAAATGCATGGAACTTTGATCCATGAGAAACTCAGGCTATCCCTGAAAATCTGGCCAGATTCAAGCCCATATTTTTGCCTGAAAAGAGGGAAGATTTCTTTTCTCCCAAGTTAGCTTACTCCTTTGAAAATATCACAAGTGACGATAATTCATATGGTGAAGTAGGTTCTCTTTCATTGACATTTTAGTCCATTCCATGTGCATGCATGCCATCATGAATACATTATTTTCTTTCACATTCAATTCATTTGAATGGCAAAAGTCAAATCTAAGGAAATGCCCCTTTTCTTCAAGGAGGAGAGTTCCACTAGCTTAACATTTCACATTCAAAGATAATAAGAAAAACATACAATTTTTTCTTCATTCTTTCCGCATTGATGAACCGAACTATGTTCCAACAAAAGTTGACACCCTTACACTTTTTCATTATTTCTGCGTTGATGACCATGCCAAATCATATTTCAACAAAAAATCCCATCATGACATCATTCCTTATCGCATCACCGAAGTATACATTCGACATCTTTGTGTCTATTGATATAAAATTTTGGACTATTTTCAAATGGAATTACTTTTCACTACCATTGTATGTTTATCACATGGAATTCCAAATCTTCAAAATTGACTTTGACTCTAAAAAATCATGAAAATAAAATTACAAATTGAGGTAACACATCATTGGTTCTCCTCTCGTGAAAAAATCAGTGTTCATATTATATGTTTTAAATATTGTGGTCATCCTTTCAACACTTTCGATTCGTGTTTGATTGGATGTAAAGACTCTGAATTCACTGAACACAATCTCTTCATAAGAATATTGTTGAATTTACCATCTCCAACCATGTACTGCTTATAAGAAGACTCAAAGTCCACTAGCATGGTTTTTTTCTTTTTCTTCTTTGCTTAGAATCCAAATGTCGTTTGCATGGTCGATTAGGTCATGTTTCCTCCACATATTTAGATTAAGTGGGCTCCTTCCATATTATTCTATGTGCCTGGGTTTTGCCTGTGGTTTCATAATTGTAGTTATTGGACCTCTATTTCTCTTATGTTGCATTGTCACAATAAGAGTGTTGTCGTCGTAGATCCATTTACTACTATATGAGATTGCTATTTGTTTTCCTAATTTCTTTGTTTCTATACCCACCATCGGTTATCTCCAATTCATCATTCCTCAGAGATGCCAATGTTCTTATCTCATTGAGAGTAGCAATGGTTGTTCCTAATCATCTCTTAGATAGTTGGAGACCTTCCAATTACACCACCCATTGCTCATGGACCGGTGTCCAATGTGACCATATGGATTGAATAGTGGCTCTTAATCTCTACAGCATGAATATTTTAGGCTCATTCCCAAGTTAGGTCACAAATCTTCCAACCCTCCGTCTACTCAATGTCTCCCACAAAATCCTCGATGGAAGTCTCCCCTCAAGCATATCAAAATTGAGGAACCTAGAGGTCCTCGATGTCTCTTAAAACAATTTGTCATGGGTATTACCACTGGATTTGAGCTATATCGTGAAGCTCAACCATCTTGACCTCGAAGGAAATCACTTCTCAAGGAGAATTCCTAGTGAGTACAGGAAGCTCGTAAATGTGGAATATCTTAGCTTGTCTGCAAACAGTTTGAGTGGACGAATACCCATAGAGATTGGAAAACTAGAGAACTTGAAAACACCTTTTTTGTTGTCCAATGCATTCAGTGGACGGATTCCTCCTAACATGGGAAATTTGAGAAAGCTTGTATACCTAGATATCTCTTATTGTGGTCTTAGTGGTGTGATTCCTTCCCAGCTAGGTGGTCTAAAAAATCTAGAAACAATGTATTTGTACTACAATGGCCTCACTGACCCTATTCCTCCTCAACTGGGACATCTGGTGAGATTAAAATACATGGTTCTATTATATAACAAACTCCATGGAGAAATACCATGGAACTCTCGGAGATAAAAGAGTTGAGAATGTTGTATCTGTCCAATAACAAACTACACAATGGGATTCCTTCTTCCATAGGGGACCTGCCAAATTTGGAGGCTTTGGACCTTGGGCAAAACAATTTCACAGGTCTGGTGCCTCAGCAACTAGGTGTAAGTGGAAATCTAGTGTCGGTGATTGTTTCTTCCAATAGACTGACTGGTTCCATTCCTGCGAATCTCTTCAAGGGTGGAACTCTCGAATCCATTGATATCAGCAAAAATGAGTTCAGCGGACCCATCCTAGTGGAAATCACCAGGATGAGCACTCTCTACTATATGAACATATCCAGAAATCACTTGAGCGCCCGATAATTCCTATAGAATTGCAGAACATACAGACATGGATATCTCTGCCAGATTTCTCTTACAATAATTTTTTCAGGCTTTCTTCAAGAGGGTAATCCATTTTCATATTTGGATTCAAAATATTTTGTAGGGAATCCCTACTTGTGCAGACTGTTGTCATCCTTATACACACCTGGGGTAACATGGAAGAAACCTTCAATCCACTTGGTGTGTATTTGGGGGAAAGTCTCGAGTCAAGGTGTTTTCACCTAATCCTCAACTCCTCCATCTAGGCCAAATCCTACCGAAGCCAAGGGGCGTAGTACCTATAAAAATAATCTAAGGCTTTTTAACTAATAATGCAAAATAACTTTTAATCTAGGAGTTTATTGCTTGAAATAAAACTTTACCAATCAACATCTAGCATTCATCATCATCATCATAATAACAAAGTACTTGCTCATAAACATGCATATATCAAAGGATACAAGATCTGCAATATTTGATCATGTAAGTTAGACAAAATGCATAAATGTAAATATTGCTCACATAAGATAAATAGATATACCAATTACCGGTGCCTTAAATGGAGTCGTGGGAAATGTAGATCGAAAGTTTTATTAAGGTAAATTGATGTTCAATTAGTGAAAAAATGTGGCCCCTTTGGAGGTCATCTCTTTGTTTGGAACTTGCGGAGAGTTTACCGAAACCCAAATGGTCTCACCAATAAAATCACTAAAAGTGTTGGATGTCCAAAACGGGTGGGAAGTCAGGTCCCAAGATGGTTTTCCTTACTTCGCAGGTCACTTTAGGCGTTTTCCTCACATCAAGCTAACTACTTGAGAGATTTTCCTAATTAGACTACAAACAAGGTTCAATTACTTTGCAATACTTTGAAAGGAAGATAGATTTAGTACCCTACTTTGTAGACAAAAAATTGCACAAATACTTGAAAAAGAGAAATATTTGTTGCAACACTTAGATTTAGTACCCTTCTTTGTAGTTGAGAGATAAATTACAAGATACTTTAGAAATTGAACAAGGTTGCAAGATTTATTGCTGAAAAGAATTGAAGCAAACTGAACTAAGCATGCATAAGATATTTCATTAATTAACCATGCATGTGAAATAATGAGTGTTTATTGTTTGTTCGATGTACTTGACTTGTGTGTTTGATTAAGATATTTTAAACATCCAATAATAACTCCAAACCAAGAACACAAATCCCCCTAATGGGGATGGAGAAAGTGGGCAAAAAAGGGTCTGCATTTATTGCAACTATTACAATAGAGAACAAAGGTTCTCTTTGTGATTTTAACTTTAGGAAAGAGAAGAGATCATTATAATTGGATCATTAAAATAAAGTACAAGAAAGAATAAGAAAAGGGTAACTTTGTTGATAAAGTTAAAACTCCCCAGGGTGCCTCAGAAGTCTTCATTTCGCCAAAATTTGGCATAATATCCCCTTGGACCTGTTATTGCTTCAAGAAAAACAACAAGCAAAGTAAGTTAGAAAGTGGTGAAAAGAAAATTAAAAATAAAAAAAATTATCAAAAAAAAAATCGGAAAAATTTCAAGGAAAAAATGAATTTCATTTTTGGGACTTTTTTTACACTTAGCACGAACCTAACCTAGGCTCTTCTAGTTGATTATGTTTTATTTTTTTAAATAGAAAACATAGTACCGCTAGATATCTTGATCTTCAAATTAAAACAAAGTGATAGACTGATCTAAGATCTAGATGAAAATAGACCAAAAATTGTTTTAAAAGGAACTAGATCTACTTCTTTAAATTGACATAATTACAACTAGATATAGAAAGTGAATGCATGCAACCTTTGTATATCAAAATTAACTTTCAAACTGATCTAAGAAACATGCAACCAAAGAAAATAGAGAGGGGAAATAAATTTATCAAATTTTTGGAGTTTCCTCTTGAGCCTGGAAAACTTGGGCTATGGGGTCCTTTGATGAAGAGTAGGGGGAGATCAATCTTTGAAAATCTTGGAAAATGACGGTTGAAGCAACAACTTGTCAATTCCCCAAGCCCGAGGAACCTACAACAATCTACTCCAATCCTGCAACAAACTTGTTAAACGTCTTCCCTACACAACAATGCTCAAACATACATGTTAGTTTAAACGAAAATGAAGCATGCAATGTAAAAGTGTATGATTTATAAGGAAGAAACAAGATGAATAAAACTAGATTAATACTATCCTACTGTATGATAGAATACCTTCAAAGCCTTGCAAGTTGAATACAAAATTGAAATACAAGATACATGTTACCTTATGAAGAAAATGGCACTAGATCAAACCATCCACACATAACATCCACAACAATTGAACTCCAAAGTCTTTATTATTCCAATGAAAGATTACAACAATGGTACTATGCTTGCCCAAAACCAAACTATTTAATGGGAGAGGTCGACTTTTCTTATATAGCTTTAGTTGGTGATAACTCCAATGAGGAATGTGTGAGCTAAGAGGGAGATGCACATTAGGGTTAGGGTAGATGCATGAGTGAAGGGGAGATACGTGAGGTTTGAAGGGAGTGATGAGTGGAATGGATAGGAGGTGTGTGGAGTGGAGGAGTAGTGGAGGTAGAGTTATGTGAGGTGAGAGTGGAGTGAGGGGGAGTGAAGGGGTATTTTAGGAATGCATGGGCACACTGGGATGTGTGCCCCTCCTCTAGAATGCACCGCGTAGGCAGGTGGGGTTGAGTTCCCTCATTGGGATCTCCACCAAGTCCACATCACCTCATGAAGTCGACCTCACCTTTATCTTAACTTGCCTAGGCTTCCATTCAACTGGGGCCATGAGAAAAACGTGTTTCCAACATGTTCCCTAGTTCTCCTAAAATTTAGGAAATGAATTTAATTACCCCTTTTCTGTAAAGTTCGAGTAAATTTGATTTTTTAGTGATAATAATAACCTTTTTGTCTCAAAAGATGGGAAAAAGGGGTTTACATGATACTATGGACTGGAAAACGGCCATAAATATGGGATCTTGTAATCTTTGATGCCATATTTTTACAATTTATTGACACAGAATTAAAAAATTCCATTTTTGTGGGAATTTAATTAATTCACCAAAACATTAAAGCAAACCTATCAAACCTAGACGCAATTTCCAAATGACTCAATAAACATGACCTAGTATGAGCTCATATACATTTAGACACTAGACATTGGTTTTCCATGCCAAGGCTTAACCACCAACACATACTCCAGCTCTGGAGTTCATCTTTTGAGTGAAAAAACTTATAAATTATTTAATCGCTCACAAAGGCAAGAAGAAAAAATAATTAACAAGGGAAAAAAATACTCTGGAGTGCATGCCCGTGCCTAGGTATTAGGTGGCCAATAGCCTTTTACAATATCTCATACTCAGGTCATTTATTACAAAGGGGGAAATGCGGAAAAAAATGGTCTTTCATAAGACCAACTGAACTCTGAACTCTGTCATATGAGCATTGATTTCTCATTCTTTGGCAGTTCTTCAAGAAATCCATCTTGTGCAAACTGGTGGATAACATTAGCTCCATATGGGGACGTGTGTTTGATCTATAAATATGTAGGAGACCATGTGAGAATCCATAATTACGCTACCTGCATCATGGACGCATGTCAACAATCATATCCATATAAAACCAACATTAAACACATTTTGCAATGAAAATATACAAGCACATATAATACAACAAAGACATTAGTATACATGTGCATATATTACAAAAAAATAAAATAATGTATAGAAAATAAAAATCATAATGTACAAAAGATAAGGGTTAGAGAGTATGATACAGTAGATGCCACCATGGGCATCATATGACCTCTGTGAACAAAATCTTGAGAAGTTGGTTGTTGACTGGAAGGGCCAAATTATTACCATCCAACATGTTTAGATAGAATGAATTATTTCTAGTTGAACCCTGTATGATATATGGACCTGTGCATAAACTATCGAACTTTCCATGATTCCCTGGCTTTTCCCTTATTTTATCCCAAATAAGGATTGTATCTCCTTATTTAAAAACCCTATGTCGTGAAGACTTATCAAAAGTCATCTTTACGTTGTCCTAATTATTTATGCTCTGATCCAATGCTTTCCATCTGATTTTTCCTAACTCTATTAACTGATCAATCCTGTTCTGATGGAAGTCCTCATCCATACCATATTTCTGAACAAACTGATACACTGGAAGCTTTAGGTGAACTTGTAAAGTATCATCTAGCCCGTAGACAACCTCAAAGGGGATTTTATCGGTGGAACTATTTTTGGTTATTTTGTTCACCAATAATGCAAACTTAATCTTATTGTCCCATGACCTCTTATTGTCCCCTACCATTTTCTTGAGAATATTCATTAATTTCTTATTGCTAGATTCAACAAGACCATTACCTTGGGGATAATAGTTTGAAGAGTGGGACAACACAATGTCATACTTAAAATAGAAAGAAGATAAATCTGTAGAACTGAAGGCCTTGGCATTATCGGTTGTAATCTTAGCGGGCACACTGAACCGAGTGATTATCCTATGTTCAATGAAATCCATGACCACTTTGTCGGTTTCTGACTTAGTGGGTATTTCTTCTACCCACTTAGTAAAATAGTCAGTTGTTTTAATTATCCAATTATAACCATTACTTGAATTAAATTTAAACTGACAAATGAAATCGATCCCCCACTGCTGAAAAGGAGCTTCGACAACCACAGGTTGAAGGGCAAGGCTGCTAGCTTTTGCTTCCCTGAAAATAGCTGACATTGTTGACAACTCCTTACCATTTTGTGTACATATGAGAAAATGGTCGACCAATAATAACCTACTCTGAGGATTTTGTGGCGGTAGTTTTAGCCGTAAAGTGTCCACCACAAAATCTTGAATGGAAGTTAACCAAAAGTCTCTTGGACTCTAGCTCATCAACACACCTAAGTATCACTCCACCGAGGTTCTTCCACCCCAATCCATCTTGAATGATACAATACTTTGTTGCTTTCAACCTTAAATCCCTCCTCTTGTGACCAATAAGATGACTTTGGCAAGTAAGGTTTGAGATAAAGTAGATGATATATGAATACCATTGGTGTTGTTCTAATTTCTTAAGTTGTGATGACAAGATTGGCATAGTTTGATTGTTTTGTCATACTAAGTCCAACACTTGTTCATTTCCTTTAGTGATCATTTGAGAGAAACCTTGACCTTTAATCAACTTAGTGGGTTTAATCTTTAATTCATATTCTTGAATCTTTGAAACCCAATTTCCTCTATCTCCCAAGCAATCGCCCAAGGATGTCTTTCAATGCTGTGTGAGGGACATACCCCACAATCTTTGAGTAACCTATGTAGACTCAGAAATGTTTGAGAGATTTGACTAAGGCATATGCTTTCTTTTCCATACTAGTATAGTTAAGCTCTGAATTCTATAATGACTTACTTAAGGAGTGGTTTCATTAACTCATATAAGTTAGGTATGAACCATATGACAAAGTTTATCTATTCAAGAAAGGATTGAAGGGCTTTCTCGGTTGGGGGTAAAGAAAAGTTTTGTATGGATTTGACCCTTTTATGGTCCATTTGTACCTCGTCTTCTACTATAATGTGATGTAGTAGCTTGCCTTCGTCAACACCCAAGATGGACTTAGCTGGATTCAAGGAGACACCATATTTTAGGTATCTTTCAAAACGTTCTTGAGATGACTTATGTGATACGACCTTTTCTTAGAAAATACTGTTAAGTCATCTTGGTAGATTTCTATGATTTTTCCCATTAGTTCATGAAAGGCAAAATCCATGGCTCTCTAAAAAGTGGCACATGCATTAAGTAGGCCAAAAGGAATCCTTAGATATTCAAAATTGCCCCAAGGTGTGGTGATGGTAGTTTTGTTCTGATCTTCCTTCTTCACCAAAACTTGGTTATATCCTGAGAAGCCATCCAACATGGACATAATCTTGGAACCAGTTGCCCTTTGAAGTAGGGTATCCATGTTGGGTAGGGGATAGTTGTCTTTAATACATGAAATATTTAAGTTTTTTAAGTCAATGCATAATCTTATCCCCCCATTCTTTTTTCTTACAAAAACTAAATTGGAGCACCAAGATGAATGTCTGGTTGGAGCATTGATTCCAACATTCAACATCTTTTTGAGCTCAGCTTGAACTAGAGGTGCCAACTTAGGATTTATTCACCTAAGTTTTTGTTTGAAAGGTCTTGTGTCATCCTTGAGGGTGATAGTGTGTTGAAACAAATCTTCTTTGTATTCTTTGAGTTCATCATAGGTGAAAGAAAACACATACCTATACTCTCAGACTAAGTTGATCAATTCCTTTCTGTCTTTTTCTGTGGTTCCTTTTCCAATTTTTATAAACCTTGGGACTTCTTATGTTCCAATGTTGATTTCAATATACTTGTCAGGCTTTATTGTTTCTTTTTTCTTTTTGTACATGTCATGCCTGTCAAAAATTTCTTCTAGGGAAGCTATTCCTCTAGGGACAGGATTTTTAATAGGATTATCCTCCTCAACATATTATTTATCCTCCTCTTTGTAGCGACATTAAAATATGATAATTCTTCTATGTTATGGATGAACCTTATAACTTGTTCATCATCCTTGAAAACCTGCAAATGGTCAACATTATCTGGGACAAATGACCTAAATATTATCTCCAACTTACCTTCACCTTTCATTCGATCTTCTAAGGGTTGGAGGGTAGAAGCTGCTACAGCTAGACTATCAGCCAAGTTGTTTTTTTCTCTAGGGATAGCAATGAGGTCCATGGCCTCAAAGAATTCCATGGTATCCCATATAGAATTTTTGTATCTTCTAAGCCTCTCACTTTTGCATCCATACTTGTTCTTTACTTGGAGAATCACTAAGTCTAAGTCACCCTTTATATTGAGAATTTTGATACCCGTGTCCTTAGCGATTTCTATGCCTAGAAAAAGTGACTCATACTCTTCCACGTTATTAGTTGCATCAAAATCAAGTCTGAATGCAAAATTGTAAGTCTTTTTAGTTGGAGATATCAACACAATGCCTGCCCCTTTGCCTGATCAAGAGTTGGCTCCATCACAATTCATTTTCCAATCTTTATTGCTAACTTTTTCATCTTTGAATTTCTCTTGAACTAGAGCTAAGAAGTTTTAACATATGGAGAAGTCACCCTGTTTGCACCCAATTATTCACTTGATGAGCAAATAAAGAGTGCTTACATGCCCAGTTGGGCTCTGCTAGGCATGATAGTTGTAGAGTAAAAGGTTAGAAAGAGAAACAACAAAGTTATAAACTAAAATCAAACTAAAACAAATTAAAACTATGAGCATATGAAAAATGAAAAATAGAGACAAATGGACCAATATCACCAATGTATAAGTTGATCTATTGATGAAATCCAAAGGCACAATGAAGAAAGGGGACTTGGGTCCCTTCTTTCTCCAATGGAAGGCTCTTGAGGCCCTCAAAGCTTGCTCTCCTTACAATGAAAAGATGAAAATGTGGGTGAAAGAACTCCAAGCTAATTCACTCAAGAGAGGGGTGAATAGCTCTATGAAATGCAGCTTGTGATGTTTATTGCCAAAGAATGAGTCCTTAGCAATATCAACAACATAATAATACAAAAAATTCCTTGAGAAAATGGTGGTTATTCATGGATTTTTATAGCCAAGCATTGGGTGATAATGTAACCTCTTTGGAGTGTGAAAAGGGGCTCTTTAGGGCTCAATTAGGTCTTTGACCAGCCCACCATGAGGATTGAGCTCGGATTTGGTGTCAAATCGGCTTGGGAGTTGATCCATTAGTGGTTGGGAGGCCGACCAATTTCAATAAATGCACTGTTTAGTAGGCGCGCGGGTTTTTTGCCCAACAGCCGTGCATCGTGCATTGATGCGCGCATTGTACGTTGTTGTTACGTGCATATGCGCACGACCCCAGGTTCTGTAAAGCGCCCTTCAATGTTTTGGTCATTTTGTATAGTTTTTTTACCCTTTTGCCATGCTGTGGAATTAATCTTGTGCCATGAATGACTTTTTTCCTGTTTTGACGATGCGGAGTTCTTGTCGCCATGTGCAGACAAAATTTCAGTGATAACAGATGCCCCCTGATGGATGAGGTTAGGAGCAAAACGTATAGCCGAAATCCATCAATGTTTCTTTTACTAAGAATGGTGTTGTAAGGGAGAGCAAGAGTGGGACCGTGTAGAGAAATCCTTTGGAGAAGAAAGGAATCGGTAGAACCCGACCTTCCATAAGGTGTGTATCAATATACAAGTGTGTACAAACGAGTCGGGCATGCCCCATGCTCGTGTGATGTAACTCTGAAGAAAAAATGTCTGAAAGGTTGGTGTAGACAACTGCAGCGCCCTCGAGGGCGGAATTATAAAGGCAAAAGACAATTCTGCAAAGGAACATACTCTGAACCAGTGGTAATGGTCGCGGAAGTAAATAGCGATGGTGATGTGGGCATTGGTGGCCCTACCAAGTTTAGAGGTCTTCGACAACTGATGATAAAAACTGCAATAGTCGCAAAGTAAGACCCACCGCAACATGATAAAGTGTTGGCGTCTAATGTTATGGGGGTCAACAGCATCAGGGAGAAATGGTGTTTCCCCCTGTGCCATCCGAGATCTCTCATTAAATGGCAAATGAGAATCAATATACTGTCGCCCTTCTAGAAAATTATGTTGATGTCGACAAAAAGGGGGACGCGACTCCCATAAGCAAAGGGCTTCATGGAATCTACTGTGGTGAGGAAGTGGCAGAGGTACATGGACGAAGTCAAGAAGTGGGAAGACTCA
>SNQJ01S0114125.1:10623-38893 GCA_010110895.2 Picea sitchensis | reverse complement strand
AGTCATATTTACATCAAACACTATTGGGTCCATTACCCAAAACTTTGTGCTACGGGTCTTTCTTCAAGGGTTGACATCAATGACAACCAACCTTAATCAACAATAACATCTGCAAATATGGCAGAAAGGAATGAACAACCACAAGGAGAGAATCATGAGGAGAGACAAGGAGGTGAAAGATATGCTGCAAGAAATCAATGAAACCCTGTATTTGAAAATCGAAGGATGGTAAGAGATTCCCCTGTTAATCTCCTAGGTGAGAAACATGATCTCCTTGTTCACCCTAAGGGTGCCTTTAAAAAAAATTCTGAAGACAGAGAAATCAATGCAAAGAGGCATCTTCACTTATTTCTTTATGTTTGTGATTTTCACCGTGTTGAGTATGACGATGTCATGGTAAGGCTATTTTTGAAAACATTTTTGGGAAGAGCGTATGAATGGTATACAACATTACCTAGTATATAAATTCACTAATTTAATGACCTTAAAGCCATGTTCCTGACTATGTTCACCCATTTAATTACTTATCATACCTTCTCACCGATTTCAATCAGATTGGCTTGAGGAAGAATGAAAGAATACAAGATTTTAATCCCAAGTTCAATAAAACCTTGAGTAAAATTCTAAAAGATAAAAGACCGAATGACCTAGTCATACTCAATTGTTATAAGAATGTAATGCCCCCAAATGTGAAATATGATATCAAAACATCCCAAATGGATACTTTGGGGGAGGAAATGACTAAATTTGTTGAGATGGAATAAATTATGATTGAAATGGTTGTCGACCCCGACATTATACTAGGAAAAGTATAAGGGAAGTTGGAGGGATTAAGCATTAATAATCAAGGAGCCTCCATTTCAAGAAATAAAAAATAATTCAAACAATAACCAACTCAAAACCAAAAAATTGGAGGATCATTATTCAAAGGAACCATACCATATGTAAAGGTAGACCCTGTGGCGACACAAGAAACTAAGCAGAGGGTTGAAATTGCACAAATAAATAGAACTGTCAAGAAAATGTAGAACGTGATAACCATACTAAGAAGGTGGGATATTTATGTGGAAAATATGAGAATGTTTGTCCCATAGAAAAGAAGGAACCCTCCCCAAGAAAACAGAGTGAGGTTTAAAAACATGGATAATCCACAGAGACAAAGAATTCCCAGGAAAACAACCCTCAATGCAGTTGTTCTGGATGATGTATGTGATGAGCAGATGCTTGAGAAAGAGAATTATTACTCACCCGATGAAATCTCTGAAACTGTATAGATGGACAGATGTGAGACATCCATGTATATATTTGAGGAGGGTGACAGTGATCCCAAATCATAATAAAACGTTGCCTAGACAAGAGGATTTGGAAATAGACCCAAGAAGGCAATTATGATAAGGAAAACCAAAAAGAAAAAGAAAAATAAAGTGAGAAAAGGGAGAATGAGAAAGTGATGGATAGTGTTGGAAGTAATAAGAAACACGTGACGTCAAGCTCCACTCAGATGATGTACAATGTTGTAGAGGATTTAAGTAAATTAAGGATCACTCTGCCCTTTGCAGAAGTGGTGAAAATTACCCAACAAAGGGAAAACATTTTAATATTGTTGGATGATCTGTCCGAAAAAGAAGAAGTTGTTGTTACAAGTACGAAAAAAAAGAAAGAATCATTCAAATTCCAAGATGAGAGTTAAAGTTCCTTCCTTTTACATTTCAATTGAAAATCATGATGTTTCACTTCATAATTGTTTAATTGACACTGGTGCGACCAATAATATCATTCCATTGGCGGTCATGGAGGCATTCCTTATGAGTTGTACCAAATATTACGAGACTGGTTAAAGTATATATGCAATTGATTCTAGAAACATTCCATCTTATATATAAATCAAGGAATTTTATGCTTGGATCATGGTGGCTCCTCATATTATTACGATTTTTAATATTATTTTGGTAGACCTTCCTACGACATATGGAATTTTGTTGGGAAGATATTGGTTATCCATTATCAGTGGATACATAATAAATGATGGAAGCTTTATGATTCTCCCAAGAAAAGAAGGACCAATGATTAAGGTGCCATGTGAACCCAGGAAACCCTTCTCTTTCAAAAAGAAGGATAATGATTTAATGGAAGATTATATAGACGTCGGGATTGGAAACTATGCTATCCTGGACATAAAACATGGTGAAAAACTAGAGCAAATTCAGGACACAGAGAATCAAGAGTTTATGTTTCAAGGTTATTGGAGGATGTCATTCGATGGAGCTTGTTGAAGATACGAGAAAGGAGTTGGAATTGTCCTTGTAAGTCCAGAGAAGATCATGCATCCACATGCTATCATACTTGAATTTACATGTACTGATAATGAGGTAGAATATGAAGCTTTGATTAAGGGGATGATTCTTGCACAAGAAATGAATATAGAACATCTAATTGTGACTAGCGACTCCAAATTGGTGATTAATCAAGTCACCCAGAAGTATAAAATAAAGAAGGAAAGACTAAAGTTATACATCAAAAGAGTTAACAAATTAATGGAATATTTCAGTTCATTGAACATTTCTTTCATTCCAAGGGACAAGAATCAGAAGGAAAATTCATTGGCCTTGGCAGCTTCATTGTCAAACCCAAATTATATACAAACCAAAAAATATTTTCAAATAGAAAGAGCATTCCAACCTTCTATCCCCGATAACATGGAATATTTGCAAGTATTTGAGAATGATGAATAGATGGAATATTTATTGTTAAACGATGATGAAGATGAAGATGATCACATGACCATTGTCCCTAAATATTTTATACAATATGAATCTCTTTTTTCAAAAAATGATCATTATAAGAAGATCTTGGAGGAAGTTTCACTTTGAAAAGTGTAGGAAACAATAAAGGTCAATATTGGAACTGACATCTCCCAAAGATACGTTAATCTAGGATTCAATTATACCATTGAGGAGGTTGATCAATATGTGTCATTTTAAAAATAATATATCGATGTATTTGCATGGACTTATGATGATTTGAAAGCTTATGATAAAAGAATATTCGAACACATCATTCCTTTGAGAGAAGAAATAAAACTTGTCAAGCAAAAAATAAGGATGATGAACCCCAAGCTCAAACCTTTTGTAAATATTGAAATGGAGAATTTAAATAAGGCCGCAATAATATATCCCATTAGACATTCTGACTGGATTTCAAATCCTATGAAAGTAGGAAAGAAGACTAGGGAAATCTGGATGTGTAGAGATTTCAAGGATCTTAACAAATCAAGCTTAAAGGATAACTATCCTTCACCTAAAATGGAGTTTATTCTCCAACAAGTCACTAGATAAGCATTAATATCCATGTTGGATGGTTTTTCTAGCTATAATCAAATATTGATTGTTGAGGAAGATAGAGAAAAGACAACATTCATAGCATCGTGGGAGATGTATGCATATGCTAGGATGCCCTTTGGTTTGAAGAATGTCAGAGCCACATTACAGAGGGCCATGGATCATGCATTCAATGGGTTTATAGGAAAAATCATGGAATATTATCAAGATGATTTGATAGTGCATTCAAAAACAAGGCATGATCACATCTATCACTTGAGAAAAGTTTTTGACAGATGCAAATTATATGGTGTCTCTCTAAATCCAGAGAAATGTATTTTCTCTGTAACTCGAGGAAAACTATTGGGTCATATTGTGTGCAAGGAAGGGATTTATATAGATCAAGAAATAGTTAAATAAATAAATGAACTCAACCCTTCGACATCCGAGAAAGTTGTTCAATCATTTTTCGGTAAGATTAATTTTGTGCGAAGGTTTATTCCTAACTATGCATGTATTGTGAAGTCGATTAATTTATTGTTGAAAAAGGAGTAGAGGTTTGAATGGACATGTGATACTTAATAACCTTTCAATAATATCAAAGGAGCAATCACCATATCTTCATTCCTCATTAGTATGTATTTCCAAAGGGATTTCATCATCTATTCGTTCGCTACAGAAACAATTGTTGCATGTATTCTTACTTAGAAGAATACCAAAGGTGAATAAATCCTAATCAATTTCATGAGAAAAATTATGCATGACTATGAATTGAGATATTTAGAACTGGAAAATCAAGCTTTGGCCCTTGTAAAAGAAATGGCACACTTCCGGACATACATATTAAATTCTCATGTCATTTCTTATGTTCCATCCTCTCTAGTAAAGATGTTTCTGAATCAAAAATTAAGAGAAGGAAAATTGGCTAACTCGTTGGTGAAGATCCAAGAATATGATATTAAGATTAAACCTTTAAAGGCTATCAAAGGACAAGGTTTATGTAGGCTCATCATGAAAAATGATTCTATTGATGGAATGATTTCAATTTCAGTAGGAGAACCATCATCTGATTCAGAATGGTACAGAGACATTTTATTCTACTTGAGATCCAGGAATTTTCATCTCACCATGAACCCTAAGGAACAAAGAACATTGAATATGAAGGAAAATCAATATGTGTTAATTACTGATATACTATTTAGGTGGACTTATGATGGTATACTACTAATATGCGTTGATTAAAACCAATACCAAGAAATAATGAGAGAATTCCATGAAGGAATATGTGGTGGGAACTTTGTGCCTAATACAACCCCTCACAAGATAATAAGAGATGGATTTTAATGGCCATCAATTTTTAGAGAATCATATGCCACAATAAGGAAGTGTGTATCATGCCAACAATTTTCAGGAAAAATGAAGATATCTGTGATGCCTTTGCATCCCATAACTGTAGAACAACCATTCTCTTAATGAGGACTTGATGTCGTCAGGACGATTAATGCGAAGTCAAGCAAGGGACATATGTACATTCTCACTACTACAGATTATTTTATGAAATGGATAGAAGCAGTGGCATTAAAGAGAGCGGACTCTGAAGAGTTAATTAAATTCCTCAAATAAAATATTATGTCAAGATTTGGTGTCCCAAATAAATTTATTAATGATAATGGTTCGATTTTCATCGATTCAAAGTTTACAAAATTATCTGGAGAATATGGAATTATTATGGGGAAATCATCAAACTATTATCCATAAGGTAATGGTCTTGCAGAATCCACGAATAAGACTCGTACATATATTTAAGAAAAATATTGAAAAGAACCAAATGATTTGGAATTTGAAGCTGACTAACGCGTTGTGGGAAAGCATAACGACTCCAAAGGATAGCACTGGGATGTCCCCATATACATTGGTTTATGGGAAAGAAGCGAAAATTTGAATTAGCATCGAACTCAAGTCCTTGAATTTTGTGGTTAATACAAAATATACATAAGACAATTCACCTATCCAAAGGAGGATCAATCAATTATGGATGTTGGAAGAAGAACGAAGCAAATCCTTGAATTGAACTTCTCAGAGACAATAAAGTATCAAAATCTATTTTGACCAAAGTGTAACTATGAAGAATTTTTAGAAGTGAGAACTGGTGTTACTCTAGAACAAGGCCAAGGAGAAACCATCAATGCACACCAAATTCGAAGAACTCCAAATTGCAACATACATTGTTAAAAAGATCAGGAGTTTTAATTCCTATATGCTCCAAGACATGAAGGGTAAAATATTAATTTTTCCTGTCAAGGAGAAACATTTGAAAGGTTTCTTCACCTAAAAATTTCTCATTTTCCTTGTACATAAATTTATTTTTCAGTTTGTATATTTTTACTTTTGGCTCCATATCCCAATGGACGGAAGAACCTGGTCATAAAGATTCTGGATTCTAGATTCTTGACAACCCACAGGGGGTTATCATCCCATAGTTGGATCTAGTTGTTGAGATCAATCCCCACTTTCAAAATTTCCTTCCCATTTTCTATTTTCCAAACTTCTTTTATCCATTTCTTTTCCCTCTTCTATACTTACCCGAATTCCCCTTTTCTTTTCTCCCCTCTATTTTCCCCTTTCTGGTTACTATGCTTCTTCGTTTCTCAAAATAACGGGTTCGCGGGATGGAGGACTTGTGAGTTATTACTTCCATCCATACTCCCATATCATGAGCCTTATCGACTTCTGTATTATCCTATACTTAATTCTTTTTTGCAGTCACAATTTCACGGGTTAAAGCTATATTTTCCAAGTTCTACGATATCCATTTTGCACCTAAAGATCCACGATATACATTATGACCGTCAAACTTGTCGCAGGAACCAATATCCTAATTATTTCATTTCTCTTGTATCCAAGTCTTATCGATCTCTCCCAACACTTATCTTATTTCCCATCATGCGCAACCGCAGGTTCTCGAGTTGGCAGGTGTTAAAAACCAAATATCAATATAGCATAGAAAAACCTCAGAAAAAGTACTCAATGCCTTGAAAAATAGATAATTTCAGATAATAAGCCTCTTTGAGGGGGAAACCTCCTTTTATCCCACTTAAATATTCAAGTACAAGATGATTCAAAATGAAAATATCTCCTTAGTATATATAAGAGACTAGGAGGTCTAATTACAACTAATGGCCTAAAGATGACATAAATAAAATAACATTACTAATATAATATGCCCCAATTAAGGGGTAATGAGCCAATATTAGGGCTTAACATGCCCCTCCCCTTGAGACAAGTGTTGTTTGCAACGCTTGAGTAAATCTGGATGCTTTCGTATAAAAGACTCATCTTCCCAAGTGGAATCTTCAGCCGGTAGTTTCCTCCATTTAATGAGATACTCTGAAATGGATCTATTCCTCAGTTGGCAAATTCTTGTGTCAGTGATGGATTCAGGCTCCAATATGATTTTTCCTTCCTCGTCAAGTTCTGGAAATATAGTTTGATATGGGATCTTGTCTCCTATAACCTTCTTTAAGCATGAAACATGGAAAACTAGGTGTACTCCTGAAGATGTGGGAAGCTCCAATTTGTATGCCATAGTACAAATATTTTGCAACACCTTTTAAGGGCCATAGTACTTTGGTGATAATTTATTATCCTTCTTGGCTTGCTTGAGCAACATCTGTTTGTATGGTTGTAGTCTTAAAAATACATAATCTCCTACTTCAAAACTTCTTTCACTACGATGTTGATCTTCATGTTGTTTCATGCAATTATGTGCCATGGTCAGGTTGTCCTTTAAGATTTGGAGAACTTGTTGTTGATTCTCGATGTGATCTTCCACTACTTGAAACTTAGATTTTTCTTTTAGAGAAGAAGTGATGGGAGATTGGTATCCATAAAGAGTGCCATAAATGGTGTCATTTTGTTCGCGGTATGAAAGGAAGTGTTATACCACCGATACGCCAAAATTTAACTCATTTGGTCATTGTGTTTGTTTATCAGAGAAAGAGCAACGAAGGTAGCCTTCAGGACATTTGTTCACTATCTTGGTTTCCATCAGTTAGGGATGATAGGATGAGCTATGAGCCAATTGAGGTACCAAACAAGAAAATAATTACGTGCAAAAATGTCCCCACAGGAAGATGGGATCCTCTATACTTACAACAATCTTTGAATGCCATGCTTAGCTTTGAGCGTCTCCATTAGATCACGGTGGCAAGCGATTAGCTTTGAAGGGGATGAGAGAGTGCAAGAGATGTGTGTACTTAATTGGAATCTATCAGCAATCCACCATATTGATACTCTTTCCTTTAGACTTTGGAAACACAGATGAAATCCATGGAAACCTCCTCCAGTGACTTACGATGGATAATGGTTGCTTATTAAAAGACCTAGGGTCTTAATTTTTTTCACCTTATTTTTGTTAGCAAACAAACCATTCTACCACAAACCTTTGAACGAATGGAGTTTGGAGCCATCCCAAAAAATCCTTCTTGACTCATGGTAGGTTTTCAAAATCCAGAGTGTTGTCCCTATTGGAGGTGTGCAATTCCAATAGTACCTTTTGTTTGAGTTGGGAGTTCTTACATAAATATAGGTGATCTTTGTACCATAGTGAATCATTTTTCCATGTAAATGTATCGTCTGCTTGGAATCCTATGGCACCCAACCTTTGAATGAGAGTCCACGCTTTGTCTTTCTTCCATTTCATCCCTTGCTTCTATTATCAATTGGGTTGGATGGTCGAGATAGAACAGAGAAAGGACTCAACATCCTCATCCTTTCTTGAGGTGCATGCATACAACATTTTTGCTTCCCCTTTTTATAGGCGATTTCAAAATCATAAACCAATATCTTAGTTACCCATTTTGTTGTTCTTACGAAGATAGTCTTTGTTCCAAAGTATTTAAGACTATCATGATACGTTTTGACCTTGAAGTTCCACCTACCTATTAGGTCAGGATGCCATTTATTCAATGCATGTAATTATTGCCATCATTTCTTCTCATAAATGGGTGTGTGTAAGTATTTTCCCTTAAGTGGTCGAATTTCAAAATCCAAAGGGCTTCCTTCTTGCATTGGGACAACACAAATTCCATTTCCAGGCATCCATTTAGTCAGCGTTTTGTGAGTTTGGAGTAGTGAACGAGGAGATTTACATCACCTCTTTAAAGTTTTCAAAGATTTAGTTCCTCACGGGTCCATGAAAATGCATCCTTCTCGGTTAGTGTTGTTAAAGGTGCTTTTATTATTCTTACCAGTTCCCTAACAAACTGCGGTGGTAACTTGAATCAGGCTTAAAATACTCTAAGATTTTAATGTTTTGGGAATCGTCGGGTCCATCATGGCCTTAATCTTGTTAGGGTCTACCTTGACACCTTCATGAATACAATATGACCCAAATACTCTGCCTCCTTTACTCCCAAAAGAAACATTTGGATGGTTTGGCATATATTTTTTGCTCCTTTAGTAGTTGTAGCACCTTGTCAACATGTCTTTGTGATCCTCCAAGACTTGCTATAGATTGAGTATATCATCAAAATACTAACACAAATTTTCGGAGGCTTGAAAATGGAATTCATCCAACCATGGAATGTGGAAGGTGTATTTGTAAAGCCAAAAAGCATGACCAAAATTCATGACAGCCTTCATGAGTTGAATGTTGTTTTGGGGATATCTTATTCCTTCATTTTGATGCATTGATAACACAGGCGAAGATCCAATTTTTTTGAAACATGGAATTACTCCATGTAGTTCATCTAACAATTCATCAATGGCAGAATGGGAACTTAGCACTAATGGTGATCTTTGTGGGCTCTCTATGAAATGTCACGGACATATAAGCCATGAGCTATCTTTCTTGAGTCATTGTTTACCAGGGTGTAGAGTAAGAACTTTGGCTGGGTATAATAAATGCCGACCTAACATTTCTTCAACCATGGCTCAATTTCACTCTTTTTTTGGCGTAAGGGTATATGTATGACTTGATGTTAGGAGGAACACTCCAATTAGGTGAATATCTTCAAATACTTTTGAATTCTTATCAATGATGCTTTGAAGATGTTGATGAATAGATAGCTTAGATGTTTTAAGACATCTAGTGAGCATAGTTGTGCAATAATGCCTTGATGCCTTTTTTCAATAATTTTTCCATGCCATTAGATCTTATCACTTCTGGGTTTCCACAGTACCTCTTAACTCAATTACTTTTTTCCTTCAATGATAGAAATTTCATGAAAAGTTCTTGAAAATTAAAATCCAGCATTCCTAATAATTGTAACCATTTAGTTCCTAGTACAACATCTGCTCCTCCCATGGGTATAGAAATCAGTGTACTATTCATTACATATTCCCCCATGAGTAATATTGATCTTATTGCATTTTTCTTGAGGCAATTGATGGTTCCTCCATCTGTAATCATTACTTGAAACTTTCGTGTTGGATATGCAAAACAGTTGAGATCTTTGGCTATTTATGAGTGAATGAAATTATGAGTGCTGCCGGGAATCAATTGGGACTATTACCTTTTCTTTTTGATGTATCCTTCAATATTGAGGGTTTGGGGGTGCTAATTCCAACCAAATCATTACACGATATCGTGGGATTCAACTCTTGAAACGAAATTGCTTCCTCGTTTTTCATCTTGAGATGGTTCTTCTTCTTGTTCTTCTTCCTCTTCACAATCTATGTGCAGAATAATTTCTTCTCATACTTATGTCCCTTCACGTACTCATTTGTCACAATTAAAGCATAAATCTTTTGCTTTTTTTTCCCATCAATTGTTGAGGTTTCAACCTTGAAGGTTTTTAGAAGAAGGGCATTGTTCTCTCTATAGATGTTAGGATTGGTCTTCTAGTATGTAGCCATATTTTTACTTTCAACATTTTGCCACCTTAAATGCATTCTCAATGATTTGGGTTTAAAGGAGAACCTTATTTTGAATGTTATCCTTTAAAGTTCCTATGAATACATCAATCAAATTTGTCACATCACGGAATATTGATTACCTTTATATTATTCAATCTTTGGAAGTTCTCAATGTGCTCACGATGGCGAACCCTTTGCTTGAGATTTATCAATTGGCTAAAGAGGTATTGCTCCTTGTATCCTCATAGATTATTATCATTTCTTCCTTGAAAATTGTCCAAGTGGCCAGTGATTTACTTGAGAACAAAACCATCGATACCATACAAAATTGATTGGGTTCTAAATAAAAACCAATTCCTTACCTTTTGGTAGTATGTAACATTATGGAGATCAAAGGGTGCTCCATCGGAAATTATCCATGTGATTGGGTCCTTATATCAAACTTCCTCATATCAATCTTAGGAGCGTGGTTGGTCTTCAAACCAAAGTTGGAGTTTCTCCATTCTTGATTCACCTTCCTTGTGTCCTCATCACACTTGAATTTCATGGGATGCATTTTCACTTTAGGTGTCTTCTCTATTCTGAATTTCATGGGATGCATTTTCACTTTTAGGTGTCTTCTCTGTTACGAATTTTTTCAATACTTCCATGATCTCCCCTTTTAAACCATCTATCTTAGTATCCAACTTAGATTCCATTGAATCCATCTTCTTTTGTAGTTCATTTATGTCCCTACGCATTTCTTTACCTTCATCAAGAGTCCAAGTAGGATTTTCTGGAGGCTTATTTGGTGTATAAGTTCCCTTTTTTGGTGGCATGTTGGCCAAGTATCACTTTTGAACCTTGATTTTGATGTGGTTCTTCTAGAAAATATTTCTTCTATTGTATCTCCCAAGTTTCGTCCCTTCTAGGTGTGAAACTTTATTTTATGTAGTTCTATGATATTTCCTCTCTTCAACACCATAGGTCTGATCAAAATTGGATGTGCCAAGTGGAATTTACGGTAACGTCTCCACAAATTGCCAATTTGTTTCCTTTCCGAGAGGTCTCACTTGTATAGCGTTCCTCACACAAAATAATTGATATAAAATTCTGAAACTTGCACCAGAAATACTACAAACTGTCTAAGATCCAATGAAACTAGTCCCACTCAATTTGGATACTCTAAGAATTAGTTATGATTGTTTTACTTGGAACACCTTCTTGAGACTAGTCAGATACCCTATCTTCCATAGGGTGTATCTACTAATTTAAGATGACTCATAAGATGAAATTTTTACTAAAGATAAATTACTAATGTTTGTAAATATTCTCCACAGTTCAGGCTCTGAAACATTACAAAAAATGTTTTATAGCGAAAATTCTGCTACGCTCAGTTCAGGATTATTCCAAAACCCTATCTTGTACATTCTATATCATGGAAATTATAAGGCCTTAGGAGCTTAATTTTGAGCCCAAAGTACCTTGATCCATATACTAAATATCCTCCAAGTGGTTCCTTTTTAAACATTGTATAAAAAAAGTTATAGAAAAAATGCAAAGGTGTCTTAGATGTAGCAGCGAAACCCTAAGACCTTCAGCTCTGATACCATATGTTAAGAACCAAATATCAATATAGCATAGAAAAACCTCAGAAAAAGTTATCAATGCCTTGAAAAAGATATAATTTCAGATAATAAGCCTCTTCAAGGGGGCAACCTCCTTTTACCCCACTTAAATGGTCAAGTACAAGATGATTGAAAATGAAAATGTCTCCTTGGTATGTATAAGAGACTAGGAGGTATAATTAAAACTAATGGCCTAAAGCCAACATAAATAAAATAACATTAATAATATAATATGCCCCAATTAAGGGGTAATGAGCCAATATTAGGGCTTAACAACAGGTTCACAAAAGTTCCCAAATCCTAATTTCTCTCATTCATCCCTACCACCTTCATGATCTTCCCAATATGCATTTAGTATGGTTTAATGGTAATAAATCATCATGAATGTTTCATAAATATTGTCATTATTAAATGAAGGCCTCAAGGAGATTTCACATTAAACTGCATTAAAGCATGATTTGTTGAAGATTATATTATCTTTCTCAAGCACTCATTTCAAATATTATCTGGATTAAAAGAACACTCTCGTCAACTAATGGAAAGAACAACTCAAAAATAGTTCTGCAGAGACACTTTGAGTATTTTTGGACGCGAGGACCATAAATTTCAGTGGTCCAGAGCGTATTCTTATCATTCATCCCCTTCTTCTTACAAGGAAGTGATATGGACTTCCAAAATTTCTCGTGCAGGGTGTGTCCCTAAGGCTTTTGACTGTAAGGAACTAGTTGCATGGTGCATTGAGAAATACATACCAAGCCAACAGATTATTCAACTTCAAGAACATTATGTCATTTCTCTTTCACCTCAAGTGTTTCATAAGATGTTGAAGCTCCCTAATCCAACACTCACTTTCAAAGGAGAGTATTGTAGGGATTTCTTGAAAAAACATGAAAATATCTTGGACCTCTTCCCTAAGTTCTTGGAAGATCCCACCACTATCCAAGAAGACATTACTAGGTTGTAGGTTGACTCGTTCAAAAACCCCTTTCGAGAAATTTCTTGGTTGTTCATGTTGATGAATTGGGTTGGTTGTCATTGATGTGAACCCTTGAAGAAATTCCAAAAGAAAATTCTGGTAGCACAAAGGTTTGGGTAATGGACCCAAGTTTGTTTGATGTATAATGGTATGAGTTTTGATATATTTGCAGGTAAGAATATTCTAGATGGATAGTACATTTCATGCCATTTTTGGTGTTATGTGGAATGTTACATAACTCCTCACGGTTTTAGAGTTATGGCCTTACGAATTTGGAGGACCCTCATATGTTGGCTTGAAGCCCCAAAAGGTCAAAGAATCCAAAGTTATTGCAAATGAGAAATTATTTAAATAATAAAGTGAAGTGATAAAAGTCAAAAAGTATTATTTAAATAATAAAGTGAAGTGACAAGGCCAAAGAGGATTATTTAAATAATAAATGGAAGTGACAAAGTCAAAGAGGATTATTTAAACAATAAAGTGAAGTGACAAAGTCAAAGCGGATTATTTTAAATAATAAAGTAAAGTGACAAAGTAAAGGAGGATTATTTAAGTAATAAAGTAAATGGAGAACTTTCTAATTATGGAAAGTGGTTAGAAGTGGGTTAGCCCTAAAATATGGAAATTGGGTTAAGATGGTTAAAAGGTAACCCCTTGAGGAAGCTACATGAAAGTATAAATAAGAGGCAAGTCTCTCTCATTTCGATCACACTTGAGCATATTGAATATCTACAGGTGACCGAGGTAACCAAAGGATATCTTAGCCAAATTTTAGAGGGAAGGTGAAGTAAAGAAGGTCGAAATTCAAGGGAGGATAAATTCTTTTGATGATGCTTTCTAAGATCCATACAACAAATATTTTGTGTGGGGCACGCTCTACAAGTTATCTCTCTAAAATAATCCAGAATTCAACAAGATATGCCATTTTTTCTATAACTCCTTTTCTGAGAGGTTCCAAGTAGTGACTCCTGGAGGAATTGCATAAAACACACTGAAGAACATTGTGTACTATATTCATATCTTTATTCATTACAAGTACATAGTTATGATTATTTCAAGTTAGGCTTGTTGACTAATGCAAAAATAGTCATGTGAGACTATAGTAAAGTTTGATGAAAATGCTAGTCTCTTGTTGCTAAAGTTAAGGAAGGTTTGTAGGTTGAGGTACATGTTGGTGCATGGTTGATGCACTTGTTTATGATACAAGTTGATTACATGTTGTTTGGTACATATTGGTGCATGGTTGATGCACTTGTTTATGGTATAGGCTGATTACAGGTTGAGGAAAAGGTTGATGCATGGTTGATACATGGTTCAAGTTATTGGCGCAGGTTCTTTGGTGCAGGTTCTTTGGTGCAGGTTTATTGGTACAGGTTTACAACAGTATATCTCACAGTGATAGTGTGGCAATGGTTCCATCATTCTACTTATACATCAGGGTCGTTGGACAAGGCAAGGACATGTGGTTGTAGCCACCTTCAGTTTGTAGCCAGAGAACATAGGGGGTTGTATCCTCCTTCTGGTTGTAGCCAAATAATTGGGGAGTTGGAGCTTCCCTCGTGTTGTAGCCTAAGAAACTAGGGGTTTGGAGCCTCCTTACAGTTGCAACTAGAAAACAAAGGAATTTGGTGCTTCCCATGAATGTAATTCTTCAATACATATAAGAAAAAACATTCAGTGGTTTTCTCCCGCTTTGGGTTTCCATGTAAAAACACTGGTGTATTGTTTATATGTATGATTGTTCATTTTTTCATTGTCTATTTACTTTTCAAATATTGGATTATAATTGTACATTGATATAACACTGGCATTATATGGTTAAAAATGATTATATTTCTCTATTACTGATTCACACCCCCCCACCCCTAGTAATCCAGCAATTGGTATTAGAGAAGGTTCCTTCAGAAATCAGTTTAACCACTAAAAGGTAGATCATGGAGAGAAACAAGATGTATAAAAATGGAATACCATAGTTTGATGGACATAAGTATGCATTTTGGAGCATAAGGATGAAGACATATATACAAGCACATGGATTTGAAATTTGGAAATCAATTGTAGATGTATACACATCACCAACAATTCCACCGACAAATGACAAAGCACTGAAATTCGGTCAAAATAATTCCAAAGCCACAAATTCACTTTTATGATATTATTTCTTGTATTTGTTTTATTTATGGTCCACGAGAGCCCCAATCCTAGTATTTAAGAAAAACATATTTTAAATTTCAAAGAATATGTAACAGATTATATATATTTTTTAAATTTCAAGAGAGCTATTTTGGGAACAATCTCAATTGTACTTTGCAACCATGAGTTTAGAATATAAAGTATTTGATTTTGATCTATCATTATCTTTGTTTGATATTCCCATGTTTCCACTTTTTTAAAGTTCTCTTATGCATGCAGATCATATTCTTTTTATTTTTATGTGGTCATAAATATTTACTTTAAACTATGATGGATGTGAGGAAATTTTTCTTATTTTCTTTACATGTGTGAAGTGCATGGTTCATGGTCCTTTCTCATGAAATTTATTTTAGAAAACAAAACATTTTCCTTTTTTGCAATCTTTTTATTTCTTTCATTACCATGACGGAATTTTGTAAAGTCCCATATTCTTAAAACCTAAAGTCCCATGAAAAATATTAAAGTAAAGAGGAGTACCAACTCTATAAAAATGTAGGGGGATTTACATCCTCATGAGGTTGTCGTTTTAGTCCTAACAGATTCAAACGTCAACGTTTTTGGTGGCCATACTAGGGAATGAACTGAAATTTGGAATATGGTTTAGCATTTTAACAATATATGACTTTTCCCCAAGTTGATTAGCCCCACCTGGAAATTAGATTGAACAATCAACAAAGCATCTTGCATCAGTTATATAATCTGGTACTAACAACAACTGAGACCCAAGAAGAGTTAGAAAGGTCCTAGAATATCTTAGTCCAATAAAAATAAAGAGTAATCCTCTAAAGGCAGAGAAGAGAAGAGCGACAAGATCGAACAAACCAAAGGATAAGCAGAGAAGCACATGGAGAATGTCAGCATTGAAGCTAGATGAATACAAAGGACCAATTAATAGAAGTAAAAGAAAGTAACTCTGTATTCTAAGAATTCAAAGTCATATTCTTATAACATCTGTGGATATGGAAAAAAGGAATGAACAAATAGGAGGAAAGAATCATGAGGAGAGACAAGGAGGTGAAAGAGATGCTGTAAGAAATCAATGAAACCCTATATTTGAAAATTGAAGGATGGTAAGAGATTTGCCTCTTAATCTCCTATGTGAGAAACATGATCTTCTTGTTCTCCCTAAGGGTACCTTAAAGGAATTTTCTGGAGACAGAGAAATCGATGCAAAGGGGCATCTTAACTTATTTCTTTATGTGTGTGATTTTCGCCATGTTGAGTATGACGATGTCATGGTAAGGCTATTTTTGCAAACCTTTTTGGGAAGAGTGTATGAATGTTATAAAACATTACCTAGTAGATAAATTCATCCATTTAATGACCTTAAAGCCATGTTTGTGACTATGTTCACCCATTTAATTTCTTATCATACCTTCTCACTGATTTCAATCATATTGGCTTGAGGAAGAATGAAACAATACGAGAATTTAATCCCAGGTTCATTAAAACCTTGAGTAAAATTCTAGAAGATAAAAGACCAAATGACCCAGTCATACTCGATTGTTATAAGAATGTAATGCCCCCAATTGTGAAATATGATATCAAAACATCCCAAATGGATACTTTGGGGGAGGAAATGACTAAAGTTGTTGAGATGGAAGAAATTATGATTCAAACGGGTGTGGACCCCAGAATTATACTGGAAAAAGTACAAGGGAAGTTGGAGGGATTAAGAATTAATAATCAAGGAGCCTCCATTTCAATAAGTAATGAAGAATTCTGACCACAAACAAATCAAAACCAAACAATTGGAGGAGGATTCTTCAAAGGAACCATACCATATGTAAAGGTAGACCCTATGGTGGCACAAGAAACTAAGAAGAGGGTTGAAATTGCATAAATGAATAGAACTATCAAGAAAATGTAGAACATGATAACCATACTAAGAAGGTCAGATAATTATGTGGAAAATATGAGAATGTCAGTCCCATAGAAAAGAAGGAACCCTCCCCAACAAAACAGAGTGAGGTTTGAAAACATGGATAATCCACAAAGACAAAGAATTCCCAGACAACCAACCCTCAATGCAGTTGTTCTGGATGATGTATGTGATGAGAAGATGCTTGAGCAAGAGAATTATTACTCACTCGATGAAAGCTCTGAAATTGTATAGATGGACAGATGTGAGACATCCAAGTATATATTTGAGGAGGGCAACAATGATCCCAAATCGAAAGAAAACGTTGCCTAGACAAGAGGATTTGGAAATAGACCCAAGAAGGCGATTATGACAAGGAAAACCAAAAATAAAAAGAGAAAGAAAGTGAGAAGAGGGAGAATGAGAAAGTGATGGATAGCGTTGGAAGTAAAAAGAAACACCTGACATCAAACTCCACTCAGACGATGTACAATGTTGTAGAGGATTTAAGTAAATTAAGGATCACTCTGCCCTTTACAGAAGTGGTGAAAATTACCCAACAAAGGGAAAGAATTTAATATTTTTGGATGATCCGTCCGAAAAAGCAGAATCTTTTGTTACAAGTACGAAAAAAAGAAAGAATCAATCAAATTCCAAGATGAGAGTTAAAGTACCTTCATTTTACATTTCAATTGAAAATCATGATGTTTCACTTCATAATTGTTTAATTGACACTGGTGTGACCAATAATATCATGCCATTGGTGGTCATGGAGGCATTGGTTATGAGTTGTACCAAATATTACGAGATTGGTTAAAGTATATATGCAATTGATTCTAGAAACATTCCATCTTATATATAAATCAAGGAATTTTATGCTTGGATCATGGCGTCCCCCCATATTATTACAATTTTCAATATTATTGTGGTAGACCTTCCTACAAAATATGGAGTTTTGTTGGGAAGAGATTGGTTATCCATTATCAACGGATACATAATGAATGATGGAAGTTTTATGATGCTCCCAAGAAAATAAGTACCAATGATTAAGGTGCCCTGTGAACCCAGGAAACCCTTCTCTTTCAAAAAGAAGGATAATGAGTTAATGGAAGATTATATAGACTCAGGATTGAAAACTATGCTATCCTGGACGTAAAACATGGTGAAAAACTTGAGCAAATTCAGGACACAAAGAATCAAAGTGTATGTTTCAAGGTTATTGGAGGATGTCATTTGATGGATCTTGTTGAAGATACGAGAAAGGAGTTGGAATTGTCCTTGTAAGTCTAGAGAATATCATGCATCCACATGTTATCATACTTGAATTTACATATACTGATAATGAGGTAGAATACAAAGCTTTGATTAAGGGGATGGTTCTTGCACAAGAAATGAATATAGAACATCTAATTGTGACTAGAGACTCTGAATTGGTGATTAATTAGGTCACCCAGAAGTATAAAATAAAGAAGGAAAGGCTCAAGTTATACATCAAAAGAGTTAACAAATTAATGGAATCTTTCAGTTCTTTGAACATTTCTTTCATTCCAAGGGACAAGAATCAGAAGAAAAATTCATTGGCCTTGGAAGCTTCATTGTCAAACCCAGATGATATACAAACCAAAAAATATTTTCAAATAGAAAGAACATTGTAACCTTCTATACCCAACAACAAGGAATATTTGCAAGTATTTGAGAATGATGAATAGTTGAAAATTTCTTGTTAAACGATGATGAAGATGAAGATTATTACATGACTGTTGTCCCTAAATATTTTATACAATCTGAATATCATTTTTCAAAAAATGATCATGCTAAGAAGATCTTGGAGGAAGTTTCACTTTGAAAAGTACAAGAAACAAGAAAGGTCAATATTGGAACTGACAACTCCCCAAAAAATGTTAATCTAGGAGTCGATTGTACCATTGAGGAGGTTGATCAATATGTGTCATTTTTAAAACAATATATTGATGTATTTTCATGGACTTATGATGATTTGAAAGATTATGATAAAAAAATATTCGAACACATCATTCCTTTGAGAGAAGAAAAAAAACCTGTCAAGAAAAAAATAAGGATGATGAACCCCAAGCTCAAACCTTTTGTAAATATTGAATTGGAGAATTTAAAGAAGGCAGCAATAATATATCCCATTAGACATTCTGATTGTATTTCAAATCCTGTCAGAGTAAGAAAAAAGACCAAGGAAATATGGATGTGTATAGATTTCAAGTATCTTAACAAATCAAGTGTAAAGGATAACTATCCTTCACCTAACATCGAGTTTATTCTCCAACAAGTCACTAGATAAGCATTAATGTCCATGTTGGATGGTTTTTCTATCTATAATTAAGTATTGGTTTCTAAGGAAGACAGAGAAAAGACAACATTCATAACACCATGGGGGATGTATGCATATGCTAGGATGCCCTTTGGTTTGAAGAATGTTGGAGCTACATTACAGAGGGCCATGGATCATGCATTAAGTGGGTTTATAGGAAGATTCATGGAATATTATCAAGATTATTTGATAGTTCATTCAAAAACAAGGCGTGATCACATCTATCACTTGAGAAAAGTTTTTGACAGATGCAGATTATATGGTGTCTCTCTAAATCCAAAGAAATGTCTTTTCTCTGTAACTCAAGGAAAACTATTGGGTCATATTGTCTACAAGAAAGGGATTTATATAGATCCATAAATAGTTAAATAAATAAATGAACTCAACCCTTCGACATCCAAGAAAGTTGTTCAATCATTTTTCGGTAAGATTAATTTTGTGTGAAGGTTTGTTCCTGACTATGCAAGTATTGTGAAGTTGATTAATTTGTTGTTGAAAAAGGAGTAGAGGTTTGAATGGACATGGGATACTTAAGAACCTTTCAATAATATCAAAGGATCAATCACCATAGCTCCATTCCTCATTAGTATGTATTTCCAAAGGGATTTCATCATCTATTCATTCGCTACAGAAACAATTGTTGCATCTATTCTTACTTATAAGAATACCAAAGGTGAATAAATCCCAATCAATTTCATGAGAAAAATTATGCATGACTATGAATTGAGATATTCAAAACTGGAAAATCAAACTTTGGCCCTTGTAAAATAAATGGCTCAGTTCCAGACATACATATTAAATTCTCATGTCATTTCTTATGTTCCATCCTCTTCAGTAAAGATGTTTATGAATCAACAATTGAGAGAAGGAAAATTGTTTAACTAGCTGGTGAAGATCCAAGAATATGATATAAAGATTAAACCTTTAAAGGGTATCAAAGGACAAGGTTTATGTAGGCTCATTGTGAAAAATGATTCTATTGATGGAATGATTTCAATTTCAGTAGGAGAACCATCGACTGATTCAGAATGGTATAGAGACATTGTATTCTACTTGAGATCCAAGAAGTTTCATGTCACCATGAACCCTAAGGAATGAAGAACATTGAAGATGAAGGAAAATCAATATGTGTTGATTGCGGATATACTGTTCAGGAGGAATTATGATGGTATACTACTAATATGCATTGATGAAAACCAAGACCAAGAATGAATGAGAGAATTCCATGAAGGAATATGTGGTGGGAACTTTGCGCCTACTACAACCCCTCACAAGATAATAAGAGATGGATTTTATTGGCCATCAATTTTTAGAGAATCATATTCCACAATAAGGAAGTCTGTATCATGCCAACAATTTTTAGGAAAAATGAAGAGATCTGTGATGCCTTTACATCCCATAATTGTAGAACAACAATTCTATCAATGAGGACTTGATGTCGTTAGGATGATTAATCTGAAGTCAAGCAAGGGGCATATGTACTTTCTCACTACTACAGATTATTTTACGAAATGGCTAGAAGCAGTGGCGTTAAAGAGAGAGGACTCTAAAGAGTTAATTAAATTCCTAAAAGAAAATATTATGTCAAGATTTGGTGTCCCAAATAAATTTATTAATGATAATGGTTCGATTTTAATCAGTTCAAAGTTTACAAAATTATCTGGAGAATATGGAATTATTATGGGGAAATCATCAAAATATTATCCATAAGGTAATGGTCTTGCAGAATCCATGAATAAGACACTCATACATATATTTAAGAAAACTATTGAAAAGAACCAAATGAATTGGAATTTGAAGCTGATTAACACATTGTGGGAAAGAATAACAACTCCAAAGGATAGCACTGGGATGTCCCCATATACATTGGTTTATGGGAAAGAAGAAAAATTTTTGAATTAGCATCGAACTCAAGTCCTTGAATTTTGTGGTTAATACAAAAGATACAGAATACAATTCACCTATCCAAAGGAGGATCAATCAGTTGTGGACGTTGGAAGAAGAACAAAGCAAAGCCTTGAATTGAACTTCTTAGAGACAGTAAAGTATCAAAATATATTTTGAGTCAAGTGCAACTGTGAAGAATTTTTAGATGTGGGAATTGGTGTTACTCTGGAACAAGGCCAAGGAGAAACCATCAATGCACACCAAATTCGAAGCGCTCCGGATTGCAACATACATTGTTGAAAAGATCATGAGTTTTAATTCCTATATTCTCCAAGACATGAAGGGTGAAATATTAATGTTTCTTATGAACGAGAAACATTTGAAAGGTTTCTTCTCCAAAAACTTTTTCATTTTCGTTGTACATAAATTTATTTTTTCAGTTTGTATATTTTTACTTTTGGCTCCATATCCCAATGGATGGAAGAACCTGGTCATAAAGATTCTGGATTTTGAATTCTTGGCAACCCACAGGTGGTTATCATCCCATAGTTAGATCCAGTTGTTGAGATCAATCCCCGCTTTCGAAATTTCCTTCCCATTTTCTATTTTCCCAACTTCTTTTATCCATTTTTTTTCCCTCTTTTATACTTACCCGAATTCCCCTTTTCTTTTCTCCTCTCTATTTTCCCCTTTCTCATTACTATGCTTCGTCGTTTCTCAAAATAACGGGTTCGCGGCTTAAAGGACTTGTGGGTTCTTACTTCCATCCATACTCCCATATCATGAGTCCGACCGACTGTCATATTATCATATACTTAACCCTTTTTTTGCGGTCGCAATTTCACGGGTTAAAGCTATATATCCATTTTCCACCTAAAGATCTGCGATATACATTATGACCACCAAACTTATCGCAGGTACCAAGATCCTAAGTAGTTCATTTCTATTGTATCCAAGTCTTACAGATCTCTCCCAACACTTATATTATTTTCCATCATGCGCAATTGCGGGTTCCGGAGTTGGCAGGTTCACAAAAGTTCGCAAATCCTAATTTCTCTCATTCGTCCCTACCACCCTCATGATTTTACCAATACGCATTTAGTATGGTTTAATGGTAATAACTCATCATGAAAGTTTCATAAATATTGTCATTAATAAACAAAGGGCTCGAGGATATTTCTCATTAAACTGCATTAAAGCACAATTTGTCGAAGATTATATTATCTCTCTCAAGCACTCATTTCAAATATTATCTGGATTAAAAGAACACTCTCATCAACTGATGGCAAAACAACTCAACAATAGTTCTACAGAAACATGTTGAGTATTTTTGGACATGAGGACCATAAATTTCAGTGGTCTAGAGCGTATTCTTATCATTCATCCCCTTCTTCTCAGAAGGAAGTGATATGGACTTCTAAAATTTCTCATGCAGGGTGTGTCCCTAAGGTTTTCGACTATAAGGAACTAGTTGTGTGGTGCATTGAGAAATACATATCAAGTCAGAAGATTATTCAACTTCAAGACCATTCTGTCATTTATCTTTCACCTCAAGTGTTTCGTAAGATGTTGAAGCTCCCTATTCCAACACTCACTTTCAAAGGAGAGGATTGTAGGGATTTCCTGAAAAAACATGAAAATGTCTTGGACCTCTTCCCTGAGTTCTTGGAAGATCCCACCACTAACCCATAAGACATTACCAAGTTGTAGGTTGACTCATTCAAAAACCCCTTTTGATAAATTTCTTGGTTGTTCATGTTGATTAATTGGGTTGGTTGTCATTGATGTCAACCCTTGAAGAAATTCTAGTAGCGAATTCTAGTAGCACAAAGTTTTGGGTAATGGACCCAAGTTTGTCTGATGTATAATGGTATGAGTTTTGATATATTTGCAAGTAAGAATATTCTATATGGATAGTACATGTCATGCCATTTTTGGTGTTATGTGGAATGTCACATATCTCCTCACGGTTTTAGAGTTATGGCCTTACGAATTTGGAGGACCCTCATAGGTTGGCTTGAAGCCCCAAAAGGTCAAAGAAGTCAAAGTTATTGCAAATAAGAAATTATTTAAATAATAAAGTGAAGTGACAAAGTCAAAAAGTATTATTTAAGTAATAAAGTGAAGTGACAAAGTCAAAGAGGATTATTTAAATAATAAAGGGAAGTGACAAAGTCAAAGAGGATTATTTAAATAATAAAGTGAAGTGACAAAGTCAAAGAGGATTATTTTAAATAATAAAGTAAAGTGACAAAGTCAAGGAGGATTATTTAAATAATAAAGTAAATGGAGAACTTTCTAATTATGGAAAGTGGTTAGAATTGGGTTAACCCTAAAATAAGGAAATTGGGCTAAGATGGTTAAAAGGTAACCCCTTGAGGAAGCTACATGAAAGTATAAATAAGAGGCAAGGCTCTTTCATTTCAATCACACTTGAGTATATTGAATATCTACAGGTGACTGAGGTAACTAAAGGATATCTAAGTCGAATTTCAGAGGGAAGGTGAATTAAAGAAGGCCAACATTCAAGGGAGGATAAATTCTTTTGATGATGCTTTCTAAGATCCTTAAAACAAATATTCCATGCGGGGCACGCTCTAAAAGTTCTCTCTCTAAAATAAGCTAGAATTCAACAAGATATCCCATTTTTTCTATAACTCCTTTTTTGAGAGGTTCCAAGTAGTGACTCCTAGAGGAATTGCATAAAACACACTGGAGAACATTGTGTAATATTTTCAGATCTTTATTCATTACAAGTACATAGTTATGATTATTTCAAGTTAGGTTTGTTGACTAATCCAAAAATAGTCACGTGAGACTAAAGTAAAGTTTGATGAAAATTCTAGTATCGTGTTGCTAAAGTTAAGGAAGGTTTGTAGATTGAGGTACATGTTGGTGCATTGTTGATGCACTTGCTTATGACATAAGTTGATTATTGGTTGTTTGGTACAGATTGGTGCATGGTTGATGCACTTGTTTATGGTATAGGTTGATTACAGGTTGAGGTAAAGGTTGATGCATGGTTGATACATGGTTCAAGTTATTGGCGCAGATTCTTTGGTGCAGGTTTATTGGTATGGGTTTACAATAGTATATCTCATAGTGATAGTGTGACAGTGGTTCCATCATTCTACTTATATGTCAGGGTTCTTGGACAAGGCAAGGACATGTTGTTGTAGCCACCTTTCGTTTGTAGCCGGAGAACATAGGGGGTTGTATCCTCCTTGTGGTTGTAGCCAAATAATTGGGGAGTTGGAGCTTCCCTCGTGTTGTAGCCTAAGAAACTAGGGGATTGGACCCTCCTTCCAGTTGTAGCTAGAAAACAAAGGAAGATGGTGCTTCCCATGAATATAATTCTTCAATACATATAAGAAAAAACATTCAGTGGTTTTCTCCCACTTTGGGTTTCCATGTAAAAACACTGGTGTATTGTGTATGTGTATGATTGTTCATTTTTTCATTGTTTATTTACTCTGCAAATATTGGATGATAATGCTACATTGATATAACACTTTCATTATATGGTTAGAAAATATTAGATTGGTCTATTACTGATTCACCCCCCCCACCCCCTAGTAATCCAACAATTGGTATCATAGAAGGTTCCTTCAGAAATCAGTTTAACCACTGAAAGGTAGATCATGGAGAGAAACAACATGTATAAAAATGGAATACCATAGTTTGATGGACATAAGTATGCATTTTGGAGCATAAGGATGAAGACATATATACAGGCACATGGATTTGAAATCTGGCAATCAATTGTAGATGGATACACATCACCAACAATTCGACCGACAAATGACAAAGCAGTGAAACTCAGTCTGAATAATTCCAAAGACACAAATGCACTTTTGAATTGTCTTGGAGAATTGGAATTCACCAAAGTCGCACATTGTAAATCTACTAAAGAGTTTTGGGACAAAATTTGAAATATTTATGGAGATTCAAAAGTCAAAGCAGCAAAGATTCAAACTTACATAGGTCAGTTTGAACAACTAAAGATGAAGGAAGATGAGAATATTGCAGCTTACTTTTTACAAGTCGATGAAACAGTAAATGCAATCTTGGGATTGGGAGAAGAAATCAAAGAATCTGTAATTGTTCAAAAGTTACTAAGATCTCTTCCTATGAGATTTGACCCTAAGATAACATCATTAGAAGAAAGAGTAGATCTAAACTCAATAAGAATGGACATACCACATGGAATCTTCACAACATATGAAATGAGAACTGAACAAGAAAATCCAGATATAAAAGAAGTATCCTTCAAAGCATCCAAAAGGTCAAAGAAAAAGGTAAATCAAAAAGAAAAAGAACATAGCAGCAACAGTGACATCTTAGAAGATGATGAAGAAGAGGCCAACTTTGATAGAAGATTGAACAAGGGAACCAACGACATGTATAGATTAAGCCTCCTTTGATTTGTTTTAATTGTGATGGTATTGGTCATTTTTCTAACAAATGTACTCATAATAAAAAGATAAATTATGAAAGCTACTCAAAGTTTTCAAGAAAATCTTATGCACCAAAGAAGACATCTCATCATCAGATGAAGATGAAGTCAATGACAGTGAGACAGAAAGATTTCTATTCATGGCAGTAGAAGAATCTGATAAAGAAGAATATGGAGAGCCAAAAGTTGACTACCGAGAAGAATTGTGGTGTGCCATAGAAGTTACTAGAAGAGAAAAGAAGAAAAACTAGAAACTACAAGAAGAACTAGACAAGAAAGAAGACACTTAGGAACTAGAACAAATGATCTCAAATTTGAAGGTTCAAACTGACGAAGATAAAAGAATTAAAGAAGCACTCAAATAACAACTAGAAGGAAGAGACATGATCATCGGAAATTTGGAAGCAAAAAGTTTTACATTAAGAAAGGATCTTCAAAAGAAAAATATGCAGAACAACTCAAAAATTTTGAATGACATTATCAATAGTCAAAAACCTCATCATGACAATTCCAGACATGGATACAACCAGACAAAAAAGGGATCAAGCTCCAAAGAAAAAAATAAGAAACATATACAAAAATCTATGTAGAAACAATCAAAGGGGATAAGAATGTCCACAAAGAAAATTACAGGGACACTCCTCCGAGAAGATTCAGATTTCAGATTCAACGACCGACAAAAACAGATAGGCCTCAGGAAGAAGAAGGATTCATAAGAGTACCTCCTTTCATAATATCTTCAACTCCTAGGTATCAAAATATATTTTTTGGTTTATGTTATGCATGTAATAACTTTGGACATAAAGTTGTGAATTGAAGAGATAACAACAGGAACATAAACAACTTTGAAAGTCATACACAAAAGGGTTATCCAAGAAGGCCTAGTGAAACATGGAGAAGAAGTTACAATAGGTTTGAATCTTTGAGCATTGAAGTGGAATGCTACATATGTACCAACTTTGGTCACATGGAAAAATATTGTAGAATGACAGTCCCTCCTAGAGAACCACAACAGAACAACAACAGTCACAGACAGGAACCTTAGAAAAGGACATGGATAAGAAAGAAGAATCAATATATGAATGAAGAATGCACACTCGCTCTACAATATAAGAAGAAGAAAAGTGGTTGGTATGTTGACAGTGGCTATTAAAAACACATGATAGGTGATAGAGACAAGTTTCTTACATTAATAAATGAAAGAGATGGATCAGTCTCCTTCGGAAATGATGATTCAGCTAAAATCATTGGAAAAGGCACAGTCAGAATTTGGAACAAGAATACCAAGGCCTAATATGTTCTACTAGTATAATATATGAAACATTATATTCTAAATGTGATTCAAATGTGTGGCTAAGGTCATAATGTTACTTTCGATTCACAAAAGTGCGAGATAAGATAAGAAGGTTTAGGAAAATTTATTGCAACAACTGTGATAACTTCAAGGAATATATATGTATTAAGTGAAATTGGAAAGGAAAAGTGTTGCCTAGGAAAGGAAGATGAAAGTTGGATATGGAACAAAATAATGTGTCACATACATTTTGATAACCTTGTCAAATTCAGAAAAATGGAAGCAGTTAGAGAAATTCCTCAGATCACGAAACCAACCAACACTTTATGCAAGCATTTTCAACAAGGAAAGAAAACAAAGACCGGGTTTAAATCAAAAGAATATTCAACGACAAGACCACTAGAAATTGTGCATACTAATCTAGTTGGACCAACTACAACAAAGGGTTTACAAGGTGAGAAATACTTTATGTTATTAGTTGATGATTATACAAGAATGACTATAATTTGCTTTCTCAGGAAAAAGTCAGAAGATTTTGAAAACTTCAAGGTCTACAAGGAAATGGTTGAAAATGAAATGGATTCAAAAATCAAATGCTTGGGATCTAATAATGGAGGAGATTTCACTTCAAAGGAATTTATGGAATACTACAACAATCATGGAGTAAAAAGGAAATTCTTTGTTGCTAGGACAACTCAACGTAATGGAGTTGTTGAAAGAAAGAATAGGACAATACAGGGAATGGATCAAACAATGATAATGGATTCCAAATTGACAGATATCTTTTGGACACAGGCAATGCATACAACAATTCACATTCAAAACAGAGTAATTCTTAGAAACGACACTGACAAAACTCCCTACGAGCTATGCAAAGGAAGACCAGAAAATATGAAGAACTTTACAGTTTTAGGAAGCAAATGCTACATCAAAAGAGAAGATGGAAAAATGGGAAATTTTGACTCTCATGTGGACAAAGGATTACTTGTTGGTTACTCAATTACAAGGAAATCATACAAGTGTTACAACTTGAGATTGAACAAATTTGTCGAAAGAATCAACATAACAATTGATGAAACAGGTAGACAAGAATTAAAGGAAAAAGAAAATGAATCAATGGAACAACTTTACAAAGAAGAAGCAGAAGAGAAAAAGAAGTAGAAGGGGAAGATGAAGAGGATTAGATAAAAGTATAAGATCAAGTTCAGCAAGTGCCTCCAGAGAAAACTACCAGACGAGTACATAAGAATCATCCTTTAGATCAAATTATTGGAAACAAAGATGCATGAGTTGATACTAGAAGAAGAATCTGTTCACCAGAACAAATGCACCTAGCACTCTCATCTACAATTGAACTAGCCTGTTTTGAAGAGGCCACCAAGGATGAATTTTGGAATAAGTCCATGGATGAAGAATTGGATCAAATAGAGAAAAATGACACTTGGGAATTGGTTCCAAGACCAAAGGATAAGAATGTGAT